>CANXYC011154297.1:0-11756 GCA_948193065.1 Aleurites moluccanus
TATATATATATATATATATATAATTTGATATTTATTATATATATGATAAAAATAAATATAATTTGATATTTATTCTTTTTGATAAAAAAATTTAAAATTTTTTTAAAAAAATTTTAAAAATTTAATTCGCTTAAATCAAAAAAATCAGTCTAATTTAACCGGTTCGACAATTTCATCGATTTTTGAAGATAAATTTTTTATGGCTAACCAGATTAATTTTTAATTTAATTTTTAATTTTTTCAGTTCGACCGATTAATTTGATCTGATTTTAACATTTATGATTTTAGCTAAAACAACAACATATATGGCTTTTGGCAAAACAAGGGAAGAAAAGTAAAGAAAAATTACGAGCTATTTGTGTTGTTAAGGGGGCTTATGTGAAAAATATACATATATCTTTAAAAAATTTTATGCGTTGGGGGCGGTGGCTCTCCAGCATTGGAATGGTATTTATCATTAATAGCAAACTGAATATTGACACCCATTTTATAAATGATCATATGGTATTAAAATTAGATTAATTAAGTCATCAACTAAAAGAAATAAAAACTCCTTTTTGAATTTTTACTAAATTTATAATATTTCATTGCTAAAAAAATAATAACATTTTGTCTATCAAATTTTAATTTTAATTTTTTATATTGACTGCTTGAATTTTTATTATTATTTATCTTTTTATATTAAGAACTTTATTATAATAAAAATAAAATCAATGAAAAATTCATTAACTGTAATTTGCAAATCATTGAAAAATTGTACTTATAAAAAAAACTATTTAATAAATAAACTTAAATGAATATTTCATTAAATTCACATAAATGATTTTTTTTTCTTATAAACTTCAATAATTTCTTCTGTGAAAAATTAAAATAATTTTTAATATCTTTAAATTCATTAAAATCTTTCATCAATTTTATGTTTACCCTAGAAAAGTATTCAACTTGAAAAATAAATAAATAAAGGAAAAGAAAATTAAAGAATCAAAAGTATAAAAAAATCGATATATATATATATATATATATAATTTAATATTTATTATATATATGATTAAAATAAATATAATGTAATTATGGTTAAATTAACTATTTATATAAAATCATGTTTTTTATAATATCAATCCAATCACTTTAAGTCAAAAATTATATATAGTAAGTTATAAATATTTACTTGCTCAAATATCTACTCACGCAATAAAATAATATGCAATATGATCATATTTTTAATATCGGGTAAAATTAAGGGTTGAGGGGGGCTGTTGTGTATTTTTACACAGCAGCCCCTAATGTGCCCCATTTTAGATACTTAAAAATTTTTAAAAAATTGTGAAAAAATTATATTTTGATAGTGTTTGATGTAATGAAATTGTGAAAAAAATTATATTTTGATAATGTTTGATGTAATGAATCTATTGATATACTTTTCATTCCAAACAAAAATCATTTGGACTGCTAAAAATGTATTGGAAATGCGTTAAATCTAAACAGTTAAATATAATATATAAAATTTCTAATGTATTTTTAGCAGTCCAAATGATTTTTGTTTAGTATAAAAAATATATCAATAGATTTATTACATCAAACACTATCAAAATATAATTTTTTCACAATTTTTTAAAAATTTTTAAATACCTAAAATGGGGCACATGAGAGGCTGCTGTGTCCCTCAACCCTAAAATTAGAATAAAATTATTAAAGTTATCTTAATTTCTTTTAACTCAAAACGATGTCATTTTTACTTAATAAAAACGACATAGTTTTAATAAAAAAAAAAAAAAACTGACCCACCCAAATTAGAAAAATCAATTTAGTTCGATTGATTTATTGGTCAGCCAACCAGTTCACTTATTTTTTATCTAGTTTTTCAGGAATGGAAAAAAAGAACTGACTGATCTGATATTTAATTCGGTTCATAATTTTTTAATTCGACCAATTGATTCAATTCGATTTTATTAATCATACTTAAAACTTAAAAGACAAATGAAACCGGTCTATTTTCCAAAAACAAAAACCAATCAAATCAAATTGTCGGGAAAAGTTTGATTATATTATTTTAAGGGATCTTTTAGAAATTATTGAAAAAATAAAAAAATATTTTATTTTTACTGTTAGAAAAAAAAATTCAAAAATACTAAATATCTAAAAATATTTTTTCAAAAATACTATATATCTAAAAATATTTTTAAAAAAATACTATACATACCAAAAAAAAAGTAAAAAAAATAAAAAAAATAAAAAAAAAGTATATTTGTCTAATATTTCCTTTTTTTAATGAGTTGGGCTTGTCTTTTAGTTTGAGCCTATAACTAAAAGGGCGAAAATTAGCTTTGGCCAACATTACAACGTTGGACAATGGTTAGGTATATCGAAGATGTCACAATGGGCTTAGGAAGCACATTGAGCCCTCGACTTTTGAGAGAGATTTGGGACCAAACCTATAAATTTAAAAATATTGTTTTAAACGTTAAATTTACCAAATGTACGCTGGATTTTGATTGAATTATTCAAACTGGTAATTTGACTTAATTTAGTTCAAAGTCATTAATTGGATGTATATTCTTTTTAGCAGTAAGATAGGATCACAAATCGAATTAGCCCAATAAAATAAAGTATACATGAATGAGCCGAATTCAAGTGCCTAAGAAATTGATCCATTTTAGTCATGAATCTTAATTTCTAATCTGGATCCAACGAATTGCCCTGCTAATGGTTTCGATCAAAATCAGAATTGACCAGATCGATTTTGATTTTGGGTTAACTCGCCCAAATTGAGATTTGTCCTTAATTAGAAGTTGGTGAATCATAGTTAAATTGGTTTGATTTGAAATGAAATAATAATAATAAATCCTGCTTCTACATTTGTTGTGAATCGAGCCTATATTGAATGAACCCCTTAAAAAAGTTGGCATTTTCATTCTAAATACGTTTTCAACACTAAAATCTTTCGAAAACATCTTGAAAACTTTAAAATGTTTATTATTTTTATTTTTTTAATTTTTCAAAGAAATTAGTAAGATTTTTAAAATTCTCGCAACATATTTTTATTTATTTATTTTTGTACTTGCTAATTTCCAATTATTAATTCTTATTGTCATTTTATATAATTTACTAATATATTGAAAAATGTTGCAATATTTATGGTTTATTTATTTATTTTTTATTATATTACCGATGTTTGGTATTCACTTAACATTAGCTATAATTAATTTGAGTTTGAGTTGGATAAATATAAATTTTAAAAGGACAAAATTATCTCAATACTTTTTTTTTTCATTCACATAGTTCAAATTTTAAATTTTAGTTAAGGGGAATGAGTTCCAGATCTTATTTAACAAGAATAAGCTTTTGATATACCTTTTTATATAAAGAAAATTGCACTATATACATTAATTTCTTTTTTTTTTTCAATATTAAGATCTTTTTTTTTCTCATTTTTAGCTTTTTTTTATTTCAAATATATGATATTTTGCTATTTATTTTTCATATTTACTGTTTCGTTTTAGTTTTCAATTTTCTTTAAAAAAAATTTAGTTTTTTCTCCTTTCTTTTTTATTTTTAAAGAAAAATATAACAGTCATAAAAATTGAAATAATCTTTCTTATCTTTTTATTATCTTTCCTCGTGTCCTGTTTATGCCTTTATGGCATACAAGTTTTTCTTTACTCTAATTCTTAACTTTCCCCTTACACATGTAAGATTATGCGAAATTTTCACAAAGAATTTCACTGAATTTATCTTTTGAATGTTACTTTTTGAAGTGTCTTTCAAATTTTAAAAGAGTATTTGAAGTGTCTTTCAAATTTTAAAAAAGTATTTTCATCTTTTTCATTAATTATTCATGTTTTAAAAGTAGTGATTCAGTTACCAAACTCAGAGTTTATTAAAAATTTTAAAACTACTACTTTCTCCTCCAAGCTTATTTTGGTGGTGTCGGTAAACTTGCTCTCTCTTTTTATTGTTCTTTTCTCTCTTATCCCCAAAATATAGTCTTTTTATTGAAAAAAATTGAAAATGATTTTTTGATTGTGTTTTTGTTATTAGATTTAGTATATATTCGATATATATTTGTTATATATTTAGTATATGTTTATTATATGTTTGATATATTTTTATTATATAATAGTTGTTGTCAAGAAAAATCGTTGCTTATTTGTTTGTTGGTTGTTGTAGAAAAATTGATGTTGTATGGTTAAATTTGTTGGAAAAGAACAACTTTATTTGTTGATTGGTTTTGGATTTTTTTTTATTAATTTTTGGTATATTGCTTTATTTTTATGGTATATGTTTGGTTGGTTTTGGTTTTAATTATTTTTGTGTTAATTTTTTTGTTATATTTCTTTATTTTTATGTTATATGTTTGGTTGATTGGTTTTGATTTTGATTGTTTTTGTGTTATTTTTTGATATATTTATTTATTTTACGGTATATATTTGGTTGATTTTATTGATTGGGTGTTTTTGTGTTAATTTTTAGTATATTTATTTATTTTTATGATATATGTTTGGTTGGTTTTGGTTGTTTTTGTGTTAATTTTTGATATATTTTTTTATTTTTTATGGTATATATAAATTTGGTTGATTTTGGTTTTGGTTGATTTTATGTTAATTTTTGGTATATTTATTTATTTTCATGATAAATGTTTGATTAATTTTATTGATTGGTTTTGGTTTTGGTTGTTTTTGTGTTAATTTTTATAATATTTCATTATTGTTTTTTAATTTTCTGGGTTACTTTTCATTGTTATTTTGATTATTTCTGGTATATGTTTTATTGTTTTTAATATTTGAAATTTTACTGGGTTATTTTATTTTTTATTTTGTTATTATTATACTATCATAAGCAAGTATAATATTTTTTAGAGCTTGAGTTAGAATTATCAAGAACAAGAGATATTTAAAGTATATTGAGAATTAAGTGGCAAAAAAATAACTTAAAGTATTATTTGTGAGATTCTAAAATATGGACCCATGATATTCATGCATAGCAAAAATAAAAGTATGGCCTTACACTTGAGAAACCGTATTTTTAATATTTTTTAATAAAAATCATAAATTTGTAAATAATATGTTACAAATGTATTTTTATAAAAAAAAATTTTGTTTCTCGGTATTTTTAAAAAATTTCATTTTATATACGAAATATGTATATTCAGTATTTTGTGTAATTTTTGTTTAATATTGAAAAAGTGTTTGATTAATTAATTAAATACTTTTAATTATTGATTGTTAATATACGCATCGTTAAATAAAAAGTTTTATGTTGTTTAGTCTAAAATTTTTTATTATGATAATTTTTTTTTTAAATTAATAAATCTCATAAATAATTCATAATAATTCGTAATTTAATAATTATATTTTTATATTAATATAACACATTTAGCAATAGCTTCTACGTTGCAGAGATTAGTGTGTTCCTATGTGATATCGTGTTGGTGTGGTGTGACCTATAATCGAGCCCATTGGTCCCATTTTGAAACACCTAAGCCCAGCCCAGTCTGAGTCTTGAATGGCAGTGCGTTGGGCCGTTGGCTGACAGGTATTCTCCCTCTCAACGACCTAAACCTACTGGTCATTGCTGACGTGGACTACAGATTCCGCTTACCGTACCCTCGCATGGAAAATAAAATTTGTACAAAAAAAAAAAAAAGGCATCTGTATCCTAAAACCACAGACCGTCACTAAACACCATCATCACAGCAGCATTACAACTACCGTCGACACCTTATTGAAATTACGACTATTACCGACGTCTTAAATCTAGTCTGTTATTGCGAGACCTGTAATGGTGCCGTGACACCAGCATTTTTCATTCTACAAGAAACAAATCTCTTCGGTATAGTTTTGCCAACCGCCTAAGCAAAAATCAGTTTGCTTTTTTTTTTTTTCCTCTTATTTCATTAACCAAAAAGCCTCAAAATAATTTTTTTTTCTCAGGAAAATTTACCAAAATTCTCAGATTTTCCCGGGAAAATTTTGCCAACCAGGTTAGAAACCTAAATCTTAGGATAAATCCTGCTCAACGTCTTTTATTATTTACAACTTGGTGATTTGGGCTTAGTTCTGCACTCATTCTTGGGAAATGCAGGCTTACGCCGTATGTATATTCTAGGGTTTTATGTATTTCTGCTTTTCTTGTTTGATTTAGAATTTGAGTTGAGAAAAGTTGGAATTTGGGAAAAGTTTCATCTGAATTTGAGTTATGTTTAGAATCGTAAGAAAAAAAATAGCTTTAGGATGAATTTTGTTTCTTTAAAAATAAATATTTATTTAGTATTTTGATACTTGTTGATTTTTACTGTCGCTAATGTCAACTGTTATGCAGGATCATTTGAACTCAGTTGAGAAGTGATTGAAAGAAAGCATTTTTGGAGCATAGAATATGCTAAAGTGACATTAATATTTCATCGAAGTAGCATTTTACATTTTGTCAAGCCAGTTATATATATATATATATATAGGATTGTTAACTATCATTCTCTGTATGGTCCTGCTCCATGGGATGGAGGGGAGCTTTTTATTCTTTGGTTTTTCTTTTCACCCTCGTCGATTCCACAAGCAGCTTAGGGAAAGCTTGGACATTAAATGTGGGTGCAAATTCCATTGATATCAGCTGGCCAATCTTCAGTGCTAGCATTTTTGTGCTTGTTGCTCTTGCCCTGTCTATGTACCTTATCTTTGAGCATTTAGCTGCTTACAACCAGCCTGAGGTATGTTCTTACATTTACTTATTTCGTCACAAGTTTGGAGTTTCTTTTCACATTTTGTTTGGACACTATATATTTGCTTGTTTTGTCATAGTATTTAATATCCCTTGGCTTGTATATTTAATATTATGCTTTGAACTTGATATCAATGAGTTTGATTTTTGATTTCAGGAGCAAAAGTTCCTTATTGGACTGATCCTGATGGTTCCTGTTTATTCTCTTGAATCGGTATGATGACCTGACCTATTGTCTATCTCCCTCCCTCTCCTTCTTCTTTTATTTATTTATTTATTTTATTATTTATTTTTTTTGCTTATATTCTACGAATATATAATTATGGACTCAATTTCTAGCTTAGAGGCAACATATTGATTTTCTAGCTTGCAATATGCAATTTATATTTTATTTTCCCCGTGATAAAAAGTCAGGTACTTTATGTCACATCATTTTGTTGGTACAAGGTAATAACCATATTCTGATGCCTGATTAAATCATCTTAGTTTCTGTTTTTTTTTAAGAAATGTTGTCATAGCCTCATAATGAGAGTGAATCAGCTTTGAATTGATGCTGTGATGCTATGCAAAAATAGTAGTGTGGTGGTATTATTTGATCAAGACGGGTATGGATCATTGGGACTTTTTTTTTTTGGATTAATTGCATATTATGTGGTTACATATATGGGAAACTATTATGTTGGAGGAGAACGACTTAGAATAGATTGTGATGCTTAGGATGATGCTTTATCAGTGACTGGGAACTTGATGAAACTCTGATGATTTGAAAACTTATTTCTATTCTTAATGCTAAGAGAGTCATAGTATTGGAAATAATTGGATGAGCAATCAGGAGCGTGATCGTCTTTCCCAGCAAATCCTACAAGTGTTAAGTGACTTGGGTATTTGGGTCTAAAACTGATTTCTTGTGGTATCAAGCTGTCGTGAGTGTATGTTTTTGTACTAATTGTGGATGTTTTGATTCGGAATGTTGAATGGGGATTGAATTGCTCTGCACTTTGGGGAACTATTCCTGAACTCTGTGAGGTTTTCTGTTGTGTTATTTTGAGAGGACTGCTGGTCAACATGGATTGTTAATTTTCTTAGAGTTGCTAATTTTTGCATACTATAAAGGTTAGTGGACACGTCTTACCCAATGCAGGATCTGATAACACCACTTAAAACAAATCTTCTACAAATAGATGCCTATGCTAATGTAGCTTGAAGAAGCTTCAATATTTCATGGAACTCTTGAGGCCCTATGACAGGCCTCATTCCACCTAACTTGTTGATCTAGTGATTGCTTAAGATCTTGCAGAGTGTTTATTTTCTTCTACCTGTGGACTAATTTTCATTTTTTTTTGGGCAGTTTTTATCTTTGCTGGATTCCAGTGCTGCATTCAACTGTGAAGCAATTAGGGACTGTTATGAAGCTTTTGCATTATATTGCTTTGAGAGATATCTGATAGCATGCTTAGGTATTGCCATTTGAAATTAATTTTCCCTTTCCTGATAGCATCCAATCTCTATAAAAATTTCCCTCCTTAATTTCATTTGAGGAATATATTGCTTCTTCAAGGTGGGGAGGAAAGTACAATTCAATTCATGGAAAGTCAGACCTTGATCACTTCTAATACACCTCTTTTGGAGGAGTTTTATGCATATGGAGTTGTAGAGCATCCCTTTCCGTTAAATTGCTTTCTGAGGGACTGGCAACTTGGTCCTGATTTCTATCATGCTGTGAAAGTGGGCATCGTGCAATATGTATGTGGTTGTTTGTTGAATTAAATCACTCTCATGAAATTGACAACTTAAGGTGCTCATGAAACATTTAATTTCCAGATGATATTGAAGATGATTTGTGCACTCATAGCTATGATTCTTGAAGCTTTTGGGGTTTATGGAGAGGGGAAATTTGAGTGGAGATATGGGTAAGGTCCTCATTCATTATTTTAACATTGTCTACATCTTGAAGCTTATACTTTTTGACGGTTTTGATTTTTTTTATAACCATAAATGCCTTGGTGCCTTTGTGGGCAACCAGAATATTTGTTCAACTTTAAGTTAATTTTGTTTCACCTAATATCTATGATTTTCCCCCAGTCACTATGTAGCATGATACAATCAGAAAAAAAGCTAAATTGTTGACCATTTTTATTAACTTGTGTTCTGAATGGGATTTATTTGCAGCTACCCATATCTGGCAGTTGTTCTTAATTTCAGTCAAAGCTGGGCCTTATATTGTCTTGTGCAGTTTTATTCTGTCATTAAAGACAAGTTAGCACCAATTAAACCATTGGCCAAGTTTCTGACTTTCAAGTCAATTGTTTTCCTGACTTGGTGGCAAGGTGTTGCTGTTGCATTTCTTTTCTCCATGGGAGCCTTCAGAGGCTCTTTAGCTAAGGAGCTGAAAACAC
The DNA here is from genome assembly GCA_948193065.1 of Aleurites moluccanus. NCBI lineage: Eukaryota > Viridiplantae > Streptophyta > Magnoliopsida > Malpighiales > Euphorbiaceae > Aleurites > Aleurites moluccanus. The sequence goes on from CANXYC011154297.1 coordinate 9,111, forward strand.
GTATACAAGACTACATCATCTGTATAGAGGTGTGTAATTGACTAATGCGTTTATTATAGATAAAATTAGCAGCAGCAAGACTAATCCATTATTTAGTGGCCACGTATGCTTTTCACCTGCATATTTATTCAAATATTCAATTTCTTTAAACAATATGGTGTCCTATATTAACAAGTCACATATGTTAAAATAAAATTGCAGGCAATAAGGCTAGTATTTTTAATGTTTTGTCTAAGCTGAGTGGGAAGAATGATAAAACATACTTATTTGGGGAAGGAACACAAAACCTGTTATTAATTTTTCATTAGTTCATTTGTTTGATTCAAGTATTGCATCTTGGACGAAATAACTATTTTAAGCAGCTTGTAAAAGTTAATAAAGTTGTATTGTCCTCACACTGAATATGATTTTTCATTTGATTATGGTGCCTAATGAGCAATTCAGAAAATGTTAGTAATTGTCTTTGAGATGGAGATCACTTGCCCGTTGTTGACGGCTCTCAAACTACTAAAGAAACTATGCAAGGGTTTTATCTACCATATAAGAGGAAAAATTATCTCATTAAATCTTTACAGGTTGACAAATAAGTGGTTGCTGCGTGACGTCTTCTCAACATAATTCTTTTTTTTTTTTTTTTTTTATGTGCTGTACTATTTCTTATTGAACATGTTAGGATAAATTGTTGCATCTGATTTGTAAAGTTGAAGGAGCTATCTGATTTCACGTTTGGTCAAGCAGATGGGTATTGCAGCTGTAGTGCATCTGTATGTCTTCCCTGCCGTGCCATACAAACGTGGAGAGAGATGTGTTCGTAATGTAGCTGTGATGACTGACTATGCATGTATAGGATCACCTTCAGATCCAGAAGAGGTCCAAGATTGTGAAAGATACAGTAGGTTACGCCTAGCTCAGCACAGTGACAGAGATAAGCGATTGAATTTTCCCCAGAGTGTTCGTGATGTGGTCCTCGGTAGTGGTGAAATTGTGAGATATCCTTTTCTTAATGTATTTGAGTTTATTGCTCAACTTACTTTTTTTCACAGTGCTGATATTATGAAAGATTTAATGTTTTACACCTCAGGCATTTTGCTTCTCCACTTTCTTTCTTCGAACATACTGACTCTTCCTTTACATATTTTCAGATCGTTGATGACATGAAGTACACAGTTTCACATGTTGTGGAACCAGTTGAACGGGGAATTGCAAAAATAAATAGAACCTTCCATCAGATTTCTGAAAATGTGAAACGCTATGAGGAGTGGAAGAAGAGTTCCAAGGATGACAATTATCTTGTCCCCTTAAATTCATGGACGAGGGAGTTTTCTGAAGCTCACGATAACCTCGTCGAGGGGAGCGTCAGTGACAGCAGTTTATCTAACAGCAAGAGACATTCACATCAATCCAAAGCCACTGTATCAAGGGCAAAAACAGGCAAATAACGTCCAAAAAACCATGCATTATACGAATGTGAAGAAACAATTCAAATGACATTTTGAATTTGAACAGCATCAATGCTCTGGTTGAATCTGCTAAAAACCACAATTAACTTGTTCCTTTTTTCACACATGTTGTTTTGTTTCAAGGGTGAAGTTGTGACACTAAACTTTGATATTTTCTAACTGAAAATGTACATAAAAGGATTACAACAAAAAATATCATCCATGGAAGCTCATTTAAATTTCGCTGCGGGGTTGAAAAAAAAAATGTACAAAAGAAAATCTAAACTGTGAATTTTTTTTTTTTCATTTTTTATTAAAGCTATGGACCTTAAAAAACATTTCCATTGGAAATATCAAAGTACCACATATGATTGCTTCATTAAGCCTCGTATGAAAAAGGTACATATTTGTATTTCATAATATGAACATATTCTGCCCATTGAGTTGTGCAATAAATGACTATATTTGTTGCTCAAATTTAAAAACCATGAAAAGCAATGTGTTTAGTTACTGAAATTATTGAATAAGATTAATGAGCTTTTCGTTGAATGGTATTAGAATTGGATAGTAGAGTCATCTCTTAAACTGAAATATCTTGAGTTAGAGTGTCTGTCGAGCTTTTTTCTTAAAAATAACAAAATAAAAAAATAAAAAAATTTACAATTTTATAATAAAATCTATTATTATTACCGATTTATATCAATAGCGCATCTGATACCCGCGCTGTCTGACACAGCGCATCCAATGCCTGCATTATCTGACTCAGCGCATCCAATACCTGCGTTATTTGACACAACGTATTCAAAACCCGCGCTGTCTGACGCAGCACTAAGTTATATATATATATTTTTTATTTTTTTTAAATTAATATTTTTTAAATTTTTTATTAAATTAATTTAAAAATACAGGTCTCCAATTTTTTAAAATGCTTTACATTTAATTAAAATATTTTAAATATTAACTTAAAATGTTACGCAAAACAATATTAATAAAATAAAAATAAATTTTTAATATTTCTAAGTTAATATTAAAAAGTTTAAATAACAATCAATTACAAAATAAAAAAAAAATAATATAGAAAAAAAAATAATAACTTACTGATTGTGCGGTTAAACGAAAAATATTTGGGGAGTTAAAAAATTAAAGAGTCTAAATCTAACAAAATATTATTATAAATAATTAATTTACAAATTGATAAAAAAAATAA
>CANXYC011154466.1:0-11717 GCA_948193065.1 Aleurites moluccanus
GATATAATGATTCAATATTTTATTTTGAACATTATATTAATCTACCTATTGAAAAGAATTATATGTAGAACATAGGAGGAGATTGTTGGGTTTATTAAATAACCCTATTTTATGTTCTAATATAAATCCTAATAGGTAAAGGACCTTTGTAGTGGGCCTAATGGGCAAGAGCCCATTAACTGGTTCAACCCTAGTGTAAACTTATATATATGCTAGCTGGGGGCAGCATGCTAGGTATTCCAAACTAGATACCTAGGGTGTAATGCTTCAAGCAATCGCATACATTGCTTGACCGAATAACTCTAACAACTCTTACCCCTTCTTATTAGGGGTGAGCAAACTATTAGTTCAGTTCTTTTAAAAAAGTTGAATATACCCAATAATAATTTTTAGAAATCAAATCGAATTAAATTTTTAATTAAATTAAATTTAAAAAAATTCAGATTAAATCAAATCAAATCGATATATTTCAGTTTGATTATTTTATTTTTTAATTTTTTTAAATAAAATATATATTTTTAAATAATTAAATATATATAAATATAATATATATTTATATATTTCGATCGGTTGGATTATTTCGATTTTCTTTTGAAGAAAATTAAACCGAATAAAATTAACTGAAATTTAAAAAAAAATTAATTGAATCAAACTAAACTAAATTAAATCAACTAAACTATAATCAGTTCGGTTCGATTTTCTCAATTTTTTCTCACTCCTACCTCCCACAGTTACGCCCTTGTTATTGGGTGACTCGTATCAACTGAACATGCACATAGTTTCGTCAACGTATATTTAAAGAAATTAAATAAAAGTTGGAAAAATTCATAAAGATAAATAATTTATAAGATCAGAATTTAATTTTATTAAAAAATAAAAGCAAAATGATATAAATTTATCAGTCACATGAATGAATGAGATAATAATTAATACTTCATCCGTTTTAAAATGCATGTCTTAATTTTTTTTATATATTTAATTTAATTATTTTATTTTTTATTTTACTTTAATATTTTAATAATATTTTCATATATTTAATTTTATATAATTAATATAAATTTTAAAAAATAAAAATATTTATTATTTTTAAAAATAAGGAGATAATTATATTTAATTAAAAAAATATATTAAAATAATAAAAGAAATAATTATATTTAATTAAAAAAGAATAAAAATTAAAATAATTTCAAAAAAATTATTAATATTTATATATTTTATAATTAAGATATTTTTTTTTTTTTAGAGAAAGAAGTAACAGTAAATAAATGAAATGGTTTTAGTTAGTTTGTGGCGTATGGCTTGTAAATAGGAAGAAAAACGACATATTCTGGTACAGAACAGTACAAAATTTGACACTTAAGGCTTTAACAGGTGCAAGACATGCGCATGAATATGGCAGACCAATCCTGTGTCCAACTGACACCTATTACCCATATCTCTCACACGTACCCTTTATTTTTCTTCGTACGTTTTTTTCCAGGTCACAACAATCCTAGTCCCAGCATCTATAACCATTGCGAAAATTCTTTACAAGTTTTATTAATAAATAATAAAATATTTTAATTAATATAATTTTTTATTTTTAATAAAAAAAATATTATTTTTTATTTTATATATATTTTTATGGGAATGCCCAATTTATGACTAACCTAACTCTTTTTAAAAGTTTAATTTCAAGGTCAAATTCAAATTTAGTTTAATAAAAAGCTTAATCTTCTAATTTTCATCAATTTTTATCATTTTTATCCATTAATTTTAACGGTGTAAAATTATAGATTCATTTCATATTTTTAAATAATAAAATTATTAAAATATAAAAAATTATATTTTTTTAAGTAATAAAAAAATATTCAAAATAAACAAATTTCAAAAGCAAATGGAAAAAAAAAATCAAATTGAAAAAGAAAAAGAGTCGAGAAAAATGATTAAAAAAAAGGCAATCGAAATCTAGGACAAGTGCATAAAGTTGAACTCACATGTAGATGTAATGGAGAACACAATCGAAGAAGCAAGGAGACTCGACGGCGTTAGCACGATCAGATGAGACTAAGCTCGTGCCGGCAATAGCGCGATCTGTTGGTGCGGATAGGGCTTGATCGTGGTAGGCGAGGTGATTTGCTTATGATTGATGGCCTGGATCTGACAATGATGTGGAGTTGCTGCATGAATTTCAATCGAGCTTGGGCTTGCGGTTGGTGATGGCAGCGCGTGTAGCTTGATCGCGTGGACTAACGGCAGTGAAGGCTTGGCCCTTGGCCACCTGCAAGAAGATTGAGCATTTGGCCTTTGCAATAACATTAACGAAGATGAGTTTCATCATTCTTTTTTAAATTTCTAATTTTTTATTTTTATTATTGAAAAATATAATTCTTAAATTTTAATATTTTTTATTATATTAAATTTAATATTATTTAGAATATTAAAATTTTTAATTAAAAATATGATTTTTAAAATTTTAAAATTTTATTATTTAAAAATATAAAATGAGCCCATAATTTTACGCCATTAATATCACCTCTATAATATGATAAACAAATAAATATTTTTATCAAAATTAATGAATTCGTAAATAAATCATTCAAGAGTATATTCAAATCAATTTTCAAAACCGAAATAAAATCTCACTAAATCTCGAGCTAATTTTTGTAAAGTATTTGAGGTTTAACTTATGCATTAAAAGACTATCTTTAAAATATTGATATTGTAAATTAAACTCAAATAAATAAATCTATTTATAAAAAAATGAATTATTTAATATAATTTAATTAACTTCTCTAATTAAAATAAATATTATTATTTATCAATTAAATTAATTGTTTTCAGATTATAGTTGACGGGGACTAATATTAGCCTAGCAATCATACTGTTTAAGGTTCAAAATGACCAACCTAGCCCATATTAATATATGGTGGCCGTGGAAAGCTAAATGACTAAAATCAATTCATCATACTTGGTTTTCGCCTAGTTAGGAGACATACTCATCAATATTATTCTTCGCCCTGCTAAAAAATATGCTCACCAATTTGAGTTCAAGGATAAATATTAAAGGAATTCATCTTACAAAAGCTCGTTAAGAACTAAGAATAAATTAGAGTAATAATTCTCTCATTAAATATTACTGACATAATATCATATCATAGGATAACATCATTAATAAATTTGATTTATAGGTCATTATTTGCCAACATAACATAACTTATATGAAATAGTGTGATTCAAACATACTCAATCCAATATCTTATCATGTAACCTAATATGAGGCCATACACATACTGACACATTCACTTTTATTTATATTCATATAAATAAAGGTAAACCTCAATTACATTTATTAAGGAAGACTATTCACATACTGAAAAAAAAAACACTAAAACTCTCATGTTTATTAGAAGTTCTCATTAATTACTTTCAATTACACTCTCTTATATATCAGAGTGGTATTGCCAAGTAACTTGACTCTCTTATGTCTCTTGTATTCCTTTTTGCAGGTCAATTCACTACCAACAAAGGAATCAAGCCCAAACCCACATTGAATAGACTAAATCTCATCATTTTGAAGGGCTAAATAGTTCATCAATATTTTTTTTTTAATTCTATGGTATTAACAAGAAGAAATGAAAAATCATGAACGGTATGTCAAATACAAAGATGCAATGTAAATAATAACTGTTAAAAACAAGATCCCTCTATTGATTTACCATTTCTATTGATATCATAGTGTTATTGCCAAGTTCAGACCTGACTCTCCTATGTCTTCTGTATTCCTTTTTGCAGATCCATTCACAACCAACAAAGGAATCAAGCCCAGACCCACATTGAAGAGACTACATCTCATCATTTTCAAGGGCTAAATAGTTCATCAATAGTTTTTTTTTTTAATTCTCTGGTATTAACAAGAAGAAATGAAAATCATGAACAGTATGTCAAATACAAAGATGCAATGTAAATAATAATAGTTAAAAACAAGATCCCTCTATTGATTTACCATTGCTATTAATGTTAAACAAAAACCATATTTATACACCTCTATTGTTTTTCACCATAAAAACACAAAAAACAAAGCCAAAAAATAAAAAAAAAAACAACTTGATCATTTCTCTTCTTAACAAGAACCGTTGGATCGAGCTGAGCCGCCAAAAATGGACCTTTTCTTACATTAGTTACACTTCCATTTTTGTTGTTTTTTATTTTATCATTTTTTTTAATGACAAGCTGTAAAATCTAACCCCAGCTGTATCTTACACGTGTCATCATCTGACAACCCATAACCATAAGCCTCGAGTTTTCTTTTCTTCACTGGAACAACCAGCGGACTTGCACGTGATGCTGGCTCAAGACCTAAGGTCAACTCTAGTCCAAGTCCGGCCATTTCTGTGCTTGCATGATCCTCGAGTACAACTCCTCCATCATTGCCCTTGGCGGCTTCTGACTCCGGTTCGACTCGGAATAGCAAAGAAGCCTCAGCTGTTTGCACGGAGACCATACTCTCCGTTTCATTACTCTCGCCGTCCACCATTACCAACTCCGACTGGTGACTCACCGATGACTCGTGACTCGTTGATCGAGTCAACTCATCCCGAGCTGACGGCTCAATAACCGACCCAAACCCAACACCACTAGTACCTGTACTTGGCTTATTATTTTTATTATTATTAGCTTTCGGTTTCATAACTCTCCTAACTCGGCAACGAGTCTTGACTCGGTTAGGATCGTGAGAAACAGCTGAGTTCTCATCTTTAGAAACATGACGTATGTCATAAGCCTTTAAAGGCGGTCCATGGCCATTAGCCGCCGTTTCAGAGTTGATCGGAGTGATCGGCGTTCCTTTCAACACTGCTTCAACAGCAGCTTGGCAAAGCTGCCAACTTCCTGACCACAACAACCCAACAGACCCATAAATTGGATTCACTATTCTACCACAAGCCTCATAAAGCAAAGATCTGAAAATCGCTGCAAAACCCAACAAAATAAAGAAAAATCCATCAACATTTCAATATCCAAATATAAAAATAATAAAAATTCAAATGGGTAGATATTAATTTAAAAAAAAAAAAATCAAACTAACCAGGGCGGAGATGTTCAGGGCCAGCGTTGATAAGGTTCATAAGACCAGCACGGCCATAAAACTTAGCGAGAAAAACAGTAGCGTTGGCTTGCGATTCAGGGCTTTTGATCCATTGTAAACAAGGTCTAATACTACAATTTTCACTACAGCCCTTGCGTAGAACTCGGCATCCATTACAACTCATCCGCATTTTCAGTTACTGAGAGATATAGAGAGATTAAGAGAAAGAGAGATAGTGATTGTGATTTTGAGGAGAAAGAAAGAGGAGAGAAGTGGGTATTTAAGAGGAAGAAGTTTGTCTCCGTGTGTGTTAGGAAGGGACTAAGGAGGGAGCCGCTGGGTTTAGAGGTACTGCGTACGCAACTTGTTTTTATCTCCAAAAACACCGGTTTCTAAAATAGTTTTCAAACCTTGTCCAATCTTTTAATAAATTTAATTGAAATATAATTGTCATTAATAAAAAATAATTAAATTAATAGTATATATCTATTAGTGAATTTTTATAATTATAAAATTAAACTTTGAATAGAATGATTAAGATATAATAATGACTTAAATTATTATTGATTTGAAGTTATATTTTTACTTAAAAATCATAAGTTTAAGAATTAGCATAAAAATAAAAATAAAAATTTAGCATTGAGACCAAAAAATTGATTCTAACTTTATTAGAATATATCTGAATTTATAAAATTAAAATTTTTAAATCCTTATTAAAAATTGACTGGATTATTAGATGGGTTGATTTTTAATTCGATTCTAAAATGAATCGATTAAATCAAGATTGAGGGGAGTTGTTGTGTATTTTTACATAACAGTTTCTCATGTGTCTTATTTTAATTATTTAAAAAAATTTATAAAATTCTTAAAAAATTATATTTTAATAGTATTTGATGTAATGAATCTATTGATATATTTTTTATACTAAACAAAAATCATTTGAATAGGAAAAAATATATTAAAAATTTTATGTATTATATTTAATGGTCTAAATTTAATATATTTTTAGTTATCTAAATAATTTTTATTTAGCATATAAAATATATCAATAGATTTATTACATCAAATATTATTAAAATATAATTTTTTAAAAATTATAATTTTTTTTTAAATAATTAAAATAAAATACATGTGAGATTATTGTGTAAAAATACAGAAGAGTCTCTCTCCAGCCTTAAATCAACCGGACTAGTCTGAATCTTACAGCACAGGTTTCCATATTCAAGGAGGATGGGTTTTTTAATTATTTTATTATTTATTTTGTCTACAATTTAAAATATATATATATAAATATAATAATAATAAGAATAATGACGCTATAGATAGTACATGATCAGGACCATTCTCATTTAAGGAGCGTGTGATAAACTCCCAACAGATGGAAACAATTTGACATCGGTATTGGTGAATATGGGTGCACTGTTGTATTGTGGCAATGTAAAAAGGAGAATAACTACAGAACTTTCTCTCTATTATTTAGTTAGCCAATGTATACTAGTTTATTTAATTATTAGTTTTACCCGTCACCATCAAAAATTGCTATTCCATCCTTGATTTCTTTTCTATTTTACCCACTATTTTTATATTTCACTCCTTGAATAATAAATATTTTAATTTTTTTATATATCTTAATTTAATTTAAATTATATTTTATTTTAATTTTATAATAATATCTTTAATAAAAATATATTGAAAAATATAAAAATCAATTAAGAGATATAAAATATAAGAAAATTAAAAAAATAGAGAAAAATTAAAATAATTAAAAAATAAAAAGGTTCAAATAGTTCAAATTTTATTTTGATAATATTTATTTTGTAATTAGAATGTTTACAATGAGACAAATAAAATAATAATTATAATATGCAATAAATTAGAACTTCCTCCATCCGAAAAAGATAGACTCGTTTTTTTTTTTTCATTCGTCTGAAATTATAATTCACTTTTCATTTTTTAAAAGTAGTTAATATGTTAATTTATTAATATTATCCCTATTTAATATTTCACCATATCATATTTTTATTAATAAATAATTAATTAAATATTGAACTAAATAACACATTCATATTAAAATTAAATGAAATTTAGTTATTGGATATTTAAAAGTTAAAATATTATAGATGGTGAGACTTAATATTAAATAAAATTTTATTGGTAATGAAATTTTATTGATTCGTATAATTAACATTAAAAAATTAAAAATTATTATTTTTAAGATAATTATTTATTAATATAAATGAAAAATATTTATGAAAAATATAAAGTAAAAATTATTATTTTAACTAAATTAATTATTTTTTAATCTGTGTGAGAAGAAAAATAAATCTATTTTTTCAGATAAAAATATGTTACATTGGCTAAAAAACAAGGACGGAATAGCAATTATCATTGTAGGTAAATTTAAAAAGGAAAAACAAAATTTCACATAAATTATGTGACATAATATATCAAATATTTTTTTCAATGTTATTATTGATAATACTATTTTTGAACTAAAAATTGCCAAATAATAATTTTCATAATATATTTTTGATAGATTTAGAGCAAGTTTAAATCAATATTTTAATTCTAAACTTTTTTTTTTCATGTCAAAATATAATTTAATAGTAAATATATATATAACTAGATTTTTTCACCCGCGCAATGCAACGGGATAAGAATTAATATATAAAATCACATTGATCCTATTATATATATATATATATATATATATATATATATATATATATATTAATGTTTTTATATTGCATTAAATTATTATAAATAAAGTTAAAAAATTTATATCCAAGAAAATAAAAATATATTATATAATTTAAAATATGAAATAAAAAACATAAAAATTGCTCCTCAAGAGAGAGTGATGTTGATGCACTTCTTTTTTCTTCTATGACACCATCAATTAGTTATTTGATAAAAGCCATTTTCTCATATTTTTGGAATTGAAAACTATGAACTTACAGCAATAATAAAAACTCAATATTCCGCACTGTACAATATTTCAAACAATTTCTACTTGACATTACGGGTGAAAAATATTGCACAATACAAAACACAACAAAATACAGGAAATCACTGAGACATTGCCATTGAAGATAAAAATAATTTGATGCCGATAGAATGTCTCGTCATTAAGCATGATTGTGATGCATTTTCAAAAGAGAAAGCAATGCATGCTTGCTCATTTTATGAATCAACACGACGATTTCACAATAAGTTTCTTTGATAATCTCAAACATTTAAAATATAGTCTACATCTTTGTAATTATAAGCAATTAAGCACATTGATCCTTTTATTAAAAGGTGGTCAAATTTGGCCAAACCAAACAGAAGAAGTTTCACCAATATGATTTGACCAATAATATATTTTGACAATATATATATACAATACACTGAAAGAGGAATCATCTTGGTTTCACAGTTTTTTAGTGAGTCCTCACATGCTCGTAAACTCGATGACTATTTCAGGCAACAACCTTAACAGCAAGAATAGTCAAAGAAAAGAGAAGAAACTGAAGCAAAATATATTAAACCCCGTAGAACAAAAATTTGGCATGCCTAATAAAAATCATCCTAATCTTATATTTAACATTGAAAATATAAAATTTCTTTTAGTTTACAACATTGTATCAGTAATAAAACAATTTCCTTTTCTCATCTAATCATGGCTCAGGTTATTAATTTGATAGTTTTGATTCTAATTTTTCAGGTTTGACAATAAAATTATATTGCCTTATTTTTCAAAATTAATATAGAAAGTTAACAACTCTTAATTACTAATATTAGAATGATTCCATTTTTTTTTAAAAAAACCATCATACAAATATTCATCTAGTACGAATAGTTGATAAATACATAAAAGCCAAGACTGATGCTTCACAAATAAATAGACTGATATTTTTTAAATACTTGATATTTTAATCATTTAAAAAATATCAACCTGAAAACCTAAGGTAGATCAATAAAATAAAATTTATACTTAATTTTTTTTATTTATTGGATATAAAGATTCAAATCTAAAAACAAAAAAAAAAAATACTCATTCAATTTATAAAAAAAAAAAAAAGCATTATTTTTATCTAAAGTTCTTGCAATTTTTTTTTTTAAAAGTAGTTTCTTATACAAAACCTAATAAATATTTTTAAAGATTTATCTAAAAAAACTCATCGAAAAATATTTCAGCAGACAACTCTTTATATTTCATATAAAAGATATATTTAATTTTAAAAACTAACCAATAACAAAAACCATAAACCCAACCATGAAAAAATTACCAAAAATGAGAAAAAGAAATTATGAAAACAAAAGACAGAAGAAGAACATCAAGAACCGCGAAATGTAACAAAAAAATTTAAAAGCCAACTCGAACAAAAACTATAAACCCAACCGCCAAAAAAATGGCTACAAATGAGAAAAGAAATGACAAAACAAAAGATAGAAGGAGGAGCTAAAAAACCACCAACATAGTTTTCATACATTAATTTATAGGCAGGGAATATAAAAAATAAAACCCACCCAAGGAAAAAGGAGTATAAAAAAAATACTAAAAAATTGAATAAATTGGATTACCGAAGATAACACCTGAGAAAATGAAAGAGAAATCAATCCAAAACAAAGATAAAAGGAAAGAAATTTGTTACCCTGACGCGTTAAAGATTAAAACTTTTTGGGTTGAGAAAGTTAACGCAGCAATAGCAACCAAACAAAATAAAACTCCTCTTCTCTGTTGCTATTTCCACACACCCAAATAGTTCAAGGTCATAAGGTAGCCCACAATGTCATTTTGAGAAAACGATGAGATGATGAAAAATTAACAGATTTAGATTGGAAAAAAAAAAGATAAATGATATCATCAATGGAATTTTCATACATAAAATATTTTTTTTTATTAAACACAAAACTCACCTAAATTGAAGCCTGTTGTTTATACAACACCTTTCACATTTCTATTGTTTGGAACACACTGAAAATTTATCAACCTAAAGCAATTTTATGGTTAAAAGAAAAATTAAGCCATTTTCAAAAAAACGATTACCCCTTTTTAAGCAATTGATTCCCACCGCTTAAAGACGAAAACTTCAAAAATAAGCATTTGTTAATTCTAGCCAGATTGAAAAATTAGGGCCCTAGACATTGATGATGAAATTTCATGCATTGACTTTAGCTTAATAGTTTAATCAATTAAAACAAAAGTCAGCAATTCCTACAAACATTAATATATAACTGATAGTTCTATAAAATTGGACAAAAGAACAATATTACTAAAAATTTGAACTCCATTTACCTATCAATTATCATATAATTCTTTCATACCTTTTTATAATGACCAAAAGAGAAATTCTAAATCCAAAATATAACAAAATTCAAGTAATTATATTCTATATAAACAAAAAGATTCAACATCATGCATATTGAATTAAAATCTATTTCACACCAAATCAAAATTTTAGCTCTTTTAAAAGTTGCAATTTAATCAGTTAACCAAATAGGTCATACCCATTATTCCAATGCATGCAATACTGGTTAACCAAATATTGCAATTTTGCTAGTCATCATAACAATAATCATAATTAATTAAAATATTTAACATAATATTTACCTATTTATATAGATCAAAAAGCTCAAACAAAGTCAAATATTTAGAATAATTAAATATTACCTCCATCCGATGGAATGTCATCAGGCCTGCAGTCAAACAAATAAAGGGCTAAATAACTCTATTGGACACAATTAGTTAAAATCATTATGATAAAGAAAATATAAAAAGAAAGATCAAAACATAGCTAATTAACAGACAAAATACCATAGCCAAAATTAAGGGCTAAATCTATGACATCGCATTTGGACATAAATGAAAAAACTAAGGAAAACCCAAGTAAAAAAATAATAAATATACAATAAAAAGACCAAAAAATATATATTTATACCTCAACCTTTGTGAAGCCATAGAATACCAGCCTCTGTCTAGATCGAAGACGATACATAAAGTCTACAAAAATCAAAGAAAAAAAAAAGAAAAGAGAAAAAGAGAAAAGAGAAGACAGTAATTTTCTATTTATATAAAAGATATGGTTTCCTTTTATGATTTGAACAGAGTAAAATTTATTAGATTCAAAAACCAAATAACCTAGACATTTGTATATACAATATATATAATAAGAGCAAGTGCACAAACAACAAAAATTAAACCATCAATCTATATATATAGCTTGACATATTGTAAAGGGAAGCAAGGAAAACCATTACTTTAAATTGAAAAAAAAAAAATTCCTTTAATTTCACCTGTTCATGCACGCACACAACATGCAACCAAACAGAATACTCTTCCAATCCTTTTCAAAATCGCTTTCATGACATATTCAAAATAGATCTGCAAAAAAAAAATTAAATAAATAAATAAATACGAAAAAAATAAATAGGAATATACAAAAAACATAAATTTAAAAACTCAACAAAAACAAACATCAAAGCCAAAACCCAAGATCTAAAACCTAGATCTAGGAAAAATCAAAGTCATGCATAGCAATAAAAAAAAAAAAACACAAAAAGATTATAAAAATGATGAAGACATAAGACATAAGAAGAACATCAAGAACCACAAACTGCACAAAAAAAAAAAAAAAAAAAAAAAAAAATTAAAAGCCAACTCAAACAA
>CANXYC011154529.1:0-82708 GCA_948193065.1 Aleurites moluccanus
TGATATGGATGATTAGGACCTACATGGTCCAACGTATTTGACTGGAGACTGTATGATTTCTTTTCCTACAGTCCATCCCACTATCTGTCATTTCACACATATGAAACCACATTATATGATATTGTTGTATCCTATTGATGATACCTTATGAATTTGATATTATTCAGTTCTTGATTATATTCGATTGATATCCTTATTGCCTGACCCAATTGTTATTGCGATGCATGTGAATTCACTGAGTATCATCTATACTCACTGCTCATTATTTACCCATTTCAGGAGAGGATTAGAGTTGCAAAATCCAGACTTCCGTTTCTCTGAGGATTTTGCAACAGATATCTGATGTACATTCTAGATACTTATTTTGTATAACAATTGTATTTTGGTGTTCATAATCTAGCTGCTCTATGGGTATGTACGGGTTAGCTAGGAAATGAACATGTATCTAAATGAGGATACTATGATATGGACAATATATATATATATTATGATTGATATAATCCTGTGGGTATTGTTAATACAATTGATTGAGAATATATGGCAGGTTGTGATTGATAATGAATGAATAGAGATTGTATACATGTATACATTATATTGATAGGATTGATATGTCTGATATTGGATTTTACGGGTGCCAGTTGCCATTGGCATTTCCCGTGCCCTAGGACCGTCGCGGCTCGCGAGAGCGGGTCATGACAGCATCACCCCTTCTAATGATAGATTCAAGGTTGATATCTCTAACTTAGATTTTATTGGTATTAGCACCATCAGAGAGTTAGCAATTGATGTTGACTTTGGGGCTTTCTTCGAATATTCTTCAAATGATGAGGAGAGACGAGAGAAAAAAAAATGCCATTCTAAGTGCAAGATTTCCATCTTGAACAACAAATATTCCAACATTTTTAGCTGAGATTCAAAAAAGAGTTAACAAGCTTCATCTCAAATGGAACAAATTGAAAAGAATTTTAATGACATATTAGATGAGCTGTATGATCAGCTTACTTCATTGGACAATGTTCAGAAAAGGATTATGGATTCCCTCTTCCTATGAAGCCTATTTACTTCATATCTTTATTTATGTAAACACTTATACTTCTTGAGCTTTAGACATTTTATTGCTCATATTTTGTTACCTGTTCTATAACTCATTTTAGTACATTTTGAGCATGCTTACTCCATTTTCTATTTTTCTTTTATTTTGGTACTTATACTACTTTTTCTTAGTTTATTTACTATGTTATATATATGTTTGGATCTATTTGTATATTTATGTTTGCTCTAAATTTTTAGATTATGCATATATATATGTTGGTTTCTGTATAGATGCTTTATTAGATTTTGGCTATTTGATTGAATATATTATAATTTATTGTGTTGGACTATATTTGATTGGCTATTTTTTGAATGATATGACTATGACTAAAGGGGAGATATACTTTGTTGATCTTTCTCTTTTTGATTGTTGACAAAAAAGGGGATAAATGTTTGAGAATGAATGAATGTATGAGATTGATAAGATGAATGTATGATATATTGGGAGAAATATATGATGAGGATGTATGATAATGAGATTGATGAGAATGTATGATATTGATATTTCTAGGGAAAGCATTGATTAAAGGGAGTTGTTGAAAGAGTTATTGAAACTCATATTTTTAACTTAGACTGAGCATGTTTTGTTATCATAAAAAAGTGAGAGATTGTTGATCCTTTTATGATTTTGATAATGGTTATAAAATCTTTGATTAATCCATTTGTATGATATAATGTCTCTCTTTGTAATATTATTGTGTTTCTTTAAGTTTTCTTGATAGGAATTAAGAAAATAGGAGTTTTAAACCCGTTACAAAGTTGTAATGCCCTTCACATTTGATAATGTCCATTACAGCAGAAAGGATCAAATTGCATCAGATACAAAGAAGGAAAATTAATTATCGTTAACAGATTTTCAAGCCCGTTACACATCTGCATATAACAACTATTACAAGACCATAACACCCGTTATGAGTAGTAGAACTATCACATTAGATAGGTCTAGTGAAATTTATAGCCGTTGTAAGCAAATTTCAAAGCCAGATTTGCATTAAATGCAACCCAAACGATCATAATTTATTACGAAGGCTTGAAGACTATAAATAAAAGATTATTTAAAATTAGAACAACTTTTGCCAAGTTCCAGAGAAACTATTTCATTGCTTTAGCTTCAATATTCTATTTTCCTTATATTTTGAACACATTGTGTTTAAACTTGTATTCTTTGTGTTCATTCTAGCTTTTGCTAGTGTTAGCTATTTGTGCTTCAACTTGTATCATTCAAATAACTTTATAAAGTCCTAAGAGTGACTTGTAACTTGTTATTAGTAATAAAGACTTGTGGGTGGTATCCCATTATAAAATGGCAAAATTTCGATGCAACTATTGTAGTAATTTGGGTTGCGACCCATGGTTAGTGGAATCTCATTATCATATTTATATTGAGAGAAATGGATGTAGGAGAGGCATTGAGCTCCAAACCAGTATAAAATTGGCTAAGCATTCTCTATCTCTATTGCTTTGCTAATATATTTCATTAATTATATTGCATTTAAGTTGAATATTGCATTGAAATTTATTAACTCCTATTCACCCCCTCTAAGAGTATTGCCATAGTGGATAACAAGGATAATCCAAGGTTGTGGCATGAACTTATTTCAGAAACTTTATAGGCTATTTGATCCATATTGAAGACAACCATGGGAGTGAATCCTTATAAGTTAGTTTATGGGTATAATGCAATGATATCTGTCGAGCTTATAGTAAAGTCTATGAGATATAGATACTAAGATGAATTGATAGTCAAACAATATGCTCGAGCAATTTTCAAAGAGTTGGATGACCTTGACTATGATTGGCTAGTCGCTTTAGATTAAATTCTAGCTTAGAAAAAAAAGGATAGAAAAGGCATATAATAAAGGAGTTAAACCTAAGGATTTTAAGATTGAGGATCTCGTATGGAAAGTGATTTTTCCCATTAGTCACAAAGATTCGAGCTGGGAAATGGTCTTCGAACTGATAAGGTCCTTTTGCAGTAAAAAAATATCAAAGAAAATGGTGCTTACCAACTATCAGAATGGGATGGCAAGTTGCGTGATCGGTCAATTAATGGAAAATTTCTAAAGCCATATGTCACATCCATATAGAAAGGAAGTGATCGATTCAAATTTCTTTAGAATTAAAAGTAGGCTACTGTAACAAGGCCGATACATGAGTAATTTTTGACCTAGATTATATTTTAGGTTCGGTTATTCTTAAGTCGATCTTATAATGTACTTTGCTTAATGAAATTGAACTGGCCATGTTAGGGTTGTTTCCTTTTAATTGATCATATATTCATAAGTTTTTGCATTCAAATAGATGGAAGCATTAAAATTAACAATCATACATCCAAATAACAAATTATCAAGTCAACAGCAAAAAGGTCGGCCATTTGGCAACCAAATATATAGTTGTAAAAGAATTCGCAAAATGTGAGTCACCGAGCCAAACAATTATAGTTTAGAGACAAGATTGTTCAAAATGAGAATTTTAAATAAAAAATTATATATTTTTGAAAATGTTGTCAACAATGTTTGAAATTTCCTCTACATTGAGCTTCGTCGAAGCAACTTGATATTTGAGCTTTTAGAGTTTGGCTAATTTGATGAATTTTGGTTGTGGTAAAGTTCTCAACATCAGCCTTCATTTTCTTCAATAATATGGAATTATGCTCTTTTTGTTGTTTAATCTCTCCCATTTTGAGCCTTAAGGCTTTTTATCTTAGCATTGA
Organism: Aleurites moluccanus; assembly: GCA_948193065.1. Taxonomy (NCBI): domain Eukaryota; kingdom Viridiplantae; phylum Streptophyta; class Magnoliopsida; order Malpighiales; family Euphorbiaceae; genus Aleurites; species Aleurites moluccanus. Next base: position 3,806 of record CANXYC011154529.1, read on the forward strand.
GAGTCTTACTTTTTTCAGTCAACTTCTTGCTTTGAGCAATAATATCCTATCCTTATTTCCTCAATTATTGGATAGACTTGTCTGTTTCAGCAGCTTGATCAGATGCCCATTTATGCTCAGAGTCTAAATCATCTACAAATAGAAATTTCACTATAATATTATCAAAGTTTGACAAGAAGTTGTCAATAGAGGTCTTCATACCAATTGAAATGTGATCTTCAGTGGCATGGGTATAGATGTAGGTCATGGAGTTCCGAACTTAATGGGAAGTTGATTCATCCAACAAGAAAGAAGGGCCCATTGCCTTCAATTTTGCCAACTCTTCTACATGCTTCTTGATGTGGATGGAAACTTCTTCATAACTTAGTTCAACTAATTTTTTAGGCTCTTCTATGAGTTGAGGTGTTGAGGCTCTGCCTCTATTGGCTCAGTACCCTAGTTGGTGAAAAAGTCAATAAACTCGTCCTAATTTTCCTGAAAAATAATGAGTAATTGAATACAGGCCAAATAAAATTGAAATTTATATATACTAACAATAAATTCGATTACTAATCTACCTCTTTGACCTATTCAGTAATAGGTTTAGAACTGAGCCCAAACGGTTTCGTAGGAAGGAGACTCTATTTGCTCAGTAATTTCTAGAGTGGAGATTGTTTCTTCTTCTTCTTCAGCTTGTTTATGATACTACTCTTTGCTGGGGTTCAAAGCTAAAGAAACATTCTTAGATGAAGTTTAGTGAGGAAAATAAATAGATGGCGAGGGTTGCTTGACCTTATATTTGAATTTCTTTGTAGATGCTGGAAAAAAGACTAGTGCTAGTAGGCTCAATTTTGTAGTTTTCTATACAAAAATATAAGGAAGCCAAACATTAGATAAGCAAAAAGAATATGACAAAATATAAATAAATCAAATATGTACCTTAGTTTTTTGCATCTTAGAAGGGGGTCAACAAAAGTCAACTTAGACACTTCACCTGGTACTTCTGGTATCTCTGCTAGAATAACATTTGCGAAAAGGCAATGTTAAGTTGTCAACCAACCAAAAAAAGGAGAAGTTAAAAGGAAGAAAATACCTAGGCGAATAAGATTATCTTTGCCTTAGAGTTTGGAAAAGTTTCATTGGGTGTCAAATGGTCAACTTCTAAGTGTGAACCTACCTAAGAAACTTTTTTTTTCTCCTCCATTCAGTGAAGCTAATTGGAAAACCGATAATACTGAGGGGAGTGTTTGGAATTTTTGGCCATCTAATGTAGAGCTCTCACTGATATTATGATGGCTTCTTTAGTTGAGTCGTGCCCATCTTATAGAAGTTTATCTTCATTTAAGATTTTTTGCTTTTTCTTTGCTCATTTTTCCCTTTGGGTTGGAACTTGTTTATTAGCCTTAATTTGGATCTCAATTTGAGCATTTCAAACTTATCAAAGTATCTCATTCGGTACTAGGTAGTTATATTTAAAACTATAAAATTTTCAAAGGCAAGTATTTCACGAATATAACATATCTTTGATTTTTGTAAAAGGCACAACATGAGAAGAACTAGTGTCAAAAGCGGTTCTTTTTGAAATGTTTAATGGTGGAGCAAAATCATGCATCTTTCAAACAATGCCAGCCGAGTACATCATTATTTTTTCCACAAATTTGGTCCATAGCCTGGATATAGCTCAAAAAAGTTGGGAGATATAAGTGAATCATCCAACACCAGTTCAATCAACCTATCCTTATAAAGTTTATTGATTTCATTTATAACATATAAGGAAATTATTGACGGAGTTGTTCTAACAATATTATAGGAATATATAATTGGAAAGGGAATACATTGAATAAGACTAAACTGACTAGCAGAAAGTTTTGGATGATACACCTCAACACTGTATTATTATCCAATATAGTATTGAAATACAAGTCTTGTGCAATCAATGTACTCACCCATGATTCGACCTATTCATTGAAGGTAAAATCTTCTCCAATTGATATAGAAGAGTATTGGAATTGAGGACTGAATTTGGTAGGGCGAAAAGGGTAAAATGTTATCTCGATGTTCGGTAGAGTATAAAAAATGAGACTTGATTAAATGACCAATCTCTAGAGGAACAACTTATAACCCATTGACTATAGTGTGGAATAGATCTGTTAGAGGGTTTTAAGTGGTGTGGACGAATTCAGGAAAATAAACCCTTAGCCATATTTAAACCTGTTGGACCTCTTGGGTTTGATGTTAATTTTGATGATAACAAAACATATTGATTTTGTTAATTATGCTAATAAATTGCTTGAGCTGGTTAAGGCATGATAAATCATGACTAATGCTAAATTATAGATTTTACTCATTTGAAAGAGTTTAAATGGAAAAGTTCAATATGAAATTTGAACTCATATTGATATCATGAAGTGAAGCCATAAAGTGCTAAATAGATAAAGAGAAAATCAGTCCAAAGAGCATAGCTATTACTGATAGACTTACACATAGTTCGGATTGAAGCCAAATTCGATATAAATTTGGAGAAGTTAGTAGGACAAGCCATATATGGATGGAAATATATGGATGTCTAGTTTTGGAAACATAAATTGGATTGAGCATTGGACATTGAAAAATAAATATATGAATTTTTAAATAAATTATACTCAAACTGACATACTGAGACAAAATATACGAGGCAATTTGAAAACATTGCTGGGAATTCTACAAGAAGAATTTTGACATTCCATTTTACATTATTGAACCTTGGATGTCTACTTTCATATAGAAAAAGAATGACGCAATTATGATTTCTACAAAAAAAGAAATTGAAGAATTAGTGAAGCATGCTTAAAATATTTTATTAGAGCAATAAAAAGTTTGGATTTTTTAGAGTATCAAGATGGATGATTTTGGAGTTGGTATAAACATAAAATTGTAGTAGATATCTCAAAGTGTTCAAAAAGAAAATAGAGTACAATTTGGAGATGTCTAGCTGAAGATATGAAGAACTGAATGTCACAGCCGCTACAAAAAAAGTTGCAGCCTCTACTAAGCAAGCTTAGAGGTCCAAAAACTTCATAGCGAAATAGGGCAAAAAGTTGCAGCCACTACTTTTATGTAGCCCCCCGCTATAAGAGCAAGTAACGCCATCTACTTTTGTGTAGCTCTGCTACTCTGGATAAGTATGCCTCGCTACTTTTATATAGCCCAGGCATTTTGGAAAAACAACAAAATAAACTAGCTGTTGGAAAAGTTGTTAACTGTATTAATTGACATTAAATGAAGCTAAACGACTATATTTCATCTAAGGCTATATATATGAGTTGGTGTAAAGTTTAAAAATAAAAAAATAATAATTAAGAACTTATTATTGAGCTATTGCACCAAATCATTCTTATTTATGGCTTGAAAAACTTATTTATTGTAAAACCATTTTGTGAGCTATTAATTATAAATATTTGAGTTGGTTAAAACTCATTGATTGTTTGTGAGTTGGAAAAAAGTAAAAGGGAATTTTCTTCTTCTCATCTCTTGTAATTCTTAAGGGTTTGAGTGTGAGTTTTAGTAAAACACTTGTATAGATTTGAGTATGAGCTTTTGATAAAACACTTATAAAGGTTTGAAGTGTGAGCCTTTGAAAACACTTTGTAAGGTTTGAGTATGAGCCTAAATACATGGGTTTGATCTTGCACCTATAAAATGATCAAGTAAAATGATCAAGTGTGATCTTGAGGAGTGAAAGTAAACAAGTGTAGGCCGAACCACTATAAAATTCTAGTGTTTGATTTTTCTCTTCCTTCCTCCATCTTATTAATTTTTAATTTATCCTTAATTTATCAAACAACCAATTCACCCCCTCTTGGTTGTCAAAGAGACTTTCAGAATTATTTAAAGTGGACCAGAGACCGAACCAAATGATAAGTATTCACCACCATGAAGAAAGTTATGAATGGCTTTGTAAATATGGGCTGAGCGCTAGCTATTTTTAAATTTTCCTTCTTTTCTTTTATTGAAGTTATGCAAAAAATAAACTTACACAGCCAGTACAAAAGGAATGCTGCATGTTCCTTGAAATAGGGTTTGACATTTAATAATCAATTAAGTCCTATGAAGTTGTTATAATTGCCATCATTCTTGTCGAATAAGATATCAAGTTCGGTTGTGTCTACTTCAAGAGAAAAATTTAGTTTCACTAGATAATGGAATATTGAAAAGAAGGGCCAAGTCAAGTAATGTGATGGAGATGAAACCGAATCCAAAGGTGAATACATAATTGTTAGCCGACCAAAAAAGTAGTACATGAAATAAAAATTATTTTTGAATAGCAATTCGGGTGAGTGTGAATTCCATGAGATCTTTTATTCATAAGGATCTCTAGCTACTAGAATAGGATGGTTTGAGGTGCTCATGCCATGATAAGAAATCAACTAGAATAGTTGGCCATGAATGATGGTCTTTGTGGACTTAGACAAAGGAAGTTCTTACAGTTAAACCTAGGGAGCAATTGTTACCATATGAAAATCTTTCAAACTCGATACCCCAGATTTGATAATTTGCCCTAATATCTACTGTCAAAGGGATTTAGTACCTTTAAAGAGATGGGCTTAAGAGATTCGGCTATATTGGTAAACATTTCTTTTGGGATGCCAATGTGGATTTCCTTTCCTTTTATCCTTACCATTTTGGTCGAACCATACAAATACTTCAAAGTAAGAATCAACTTTAAACAAAGATCAACTGCAGATGATCATAAAGAAGTTTGAATACTTAGTTGAAGATTGAAAAACTCGAAGGTTTTTAGAGAGAGAAGCAGGGAAGATTTTACTCAAAAGTGAAAATGAAAAATGAAAATGATATTATCTAATTTATATGTTTTACAATAAGGTGAAAAGACATGACCATTCGTCTTTCTTAAAGACCTTTAGAATGATTTAAGTGCCTTCAGTGATTTTGTGTTGAATAATGCAACCCTTCATTTTTCTCAAAAATAAAAGATTGCAGGAGGCATTGTTAAACACCAGCCAAAAATTCAGTAGAATTAGAGGCCACCTTAGGCTCGAATCCAAATTAGGCCCTAAAGTATATTGGGCCTTGATTTAGATCAGTCTAATTACAACTTATTTAGAAATTTTGTAAGAACATATCAGATTAATTAGAAATTAGCTTTTTAACATTTTGTCTTTTTTATCGTTAACTTGGATCTTTTACCATTTTATCTTTTTAAGTTATTTTTTTTACTTTTTTATAAATAGCAGATATAAAATTAACATTAAATTCTCTCGACACACATTTCGATAAAACAAACAACAATCAATATTCAAAGAAGTTCCTACTTTTTATTTATGAATTAGACTGTTATTTTAGTCGATATATTCTCTTTAATTGACAGCTCAATCTATATATCAGATTATACAGTCAAGTTGATGGTAATTTTCACCTATATATAATGATTTTAGATTTTTTTAATTGTAAACAAATTTTAGTTTAAGAAATTCACGATGATTATACCTAAATATTGATTAAATTGAGTTTAATTTGTGGTTTCTATTCTTAATCATTTTTCCAGTACATTATTAGACCGGAACAAAACACTCTAATGAAACAATTTAAAAAGTGCTATTTTATATTTTTAATTAATTTCAGATTAATTAATTATTAGTGCAAACAGAGGCATCTAAAAGAATGTAGGCACAAATTACCAAAAAAACAGAATAACCAAGCCACCTAGTTAAATGGCCCCCACCTTATGAAAAGGCCAAACCGCCGAGTCCCAACAACCAAACTCCAACATCTCATCCCAAACTTCAAAACCTCTCGATTTTATCGTGATAGAATAAAGATAAATTGGTAATTAATGCTTTTAGTTTATTTATTTAACACTTTTTTGAAATTTCTATTTCAAAATTGTGATGAGCAGTTGCTCAATTTTCCAAATGTTTTAATCCTAACAGAAAAAGCTTCCTTAGGCACTGCCACCTCTATTACAAGCCAAGAACTATCAAAGTTCCAAGCTTTCTCTCTCTAAACTCTTTCTCTCTCTAAAAGAGTTTTAGGGTTTGACAGAGATTGGAGAGGAAAGTGAAGAAACAATCTCAAAATACCAAATATGGGGACTTCCAGGAGGCAGTTGAAGGCTATGCTTATCAAAAATTGGCTTCTCAAAATTCGTCACCCTTTTGTTACTGCTGCTGAGGTCCCTTTTCTCTATTTTATCTTCTGTTTATTGTAATTGATATAGATGTGATGTAATTTGATTAAAGTTTCAATATTTAATTATGGGTTTAGTATCTGTATATGGTTGTTCTATGGATTTTCTTTTCTTGGGATCAGTTTGTATAAGTTCTTTTTATTGGAGTTAATGAAATATTTATTGGTTGCTTAATTTGATTACGAAGTATAAACAATAAAGTAATGATGTTCTTTGCTTGTTTTGGCAGATATTGCTTCCTACTATTGTAATGTTACTGTTAATAGCTATAAGGACACGAGTTGATACACGAATTCACCCTGCTCAGCCGTAAGTCACCATTGCTCTTCGCTATATATACTTCAGTTTCATGTTTTGTTAGAACCCTTTTGCTCATTGAGAAGTGAATGACAGTGTGGTTTTGTTGCTTTGAATCTCCAGGTATATACGGCAAGATATGTTTGTGGAAGTGGGCAAAGGAATATCCCCAAATTTACAACAAATTTTGGAAGTATTGTTGAAAGAGGGAGAGTTTTTGGCTTTTGCACCAGATACAGAAGAAACAAGGATGATGATCAACCTCATGTCGATAAAGTTTCCTTTAATTAAGGTACCTACTGATAATCTTCTTTTGTTATTGAGAAACAAGATAGATGGCTTTCATGGAATCATTATATGTTTTACTTGTCTATATTTATCTTTTGATCTATTAAGAGGATGACTTATCATTTGCAAATTCTGAATTTTAGGAAAAATAAGTGTAAAATTGAATAGGGATGTAACTCAATTTTAGTATTTCACACAGATAAATATATTACCTAGGAGATGAATTTTCATGGGATCTCATGCATAACATCTACTCTTGCCACAGATGCAACCCACCTGTTCCACAATTTGCCATACTTGCTGTTGGTAATCTCAATTTACCAATTAGGGAAGTGTTTTTACACGTGAATTTCGGTGTCAAATCCCTGTTGGATTTAGGACTACAAACTCACTCCCAACTAATCAAATGATCTTGCTTAGTTCCTACTACTCTATACTGAAGAAAGTTTTTCTTCGTCTTTTCAAGATTTCATCCCTTTTAAGTGTGTTAATGTTTCATCCCATTTTGAGTGCAGTTGGCAGATTTAGAATTATAGTATGAGTTAACATTTCATCCTTTTAGATTGAGTTAACTGTTGACCCAGAGATTTAGGGGGATTTGAACAAAAGAGAGAGGGGTGAAAAAGACCTTTCAAACCACCATCATTGTTACTATATTATTGCTATCGTTGGTTGGCAGGCACCTTGGCTAGACCATATGCATAAGGGGTTAAAAAAAAATGAAAGTTACATCAGTTTCTCTTCACCACAAAACCAAAATGTTAACTGTTAACTTTGTAGTTGTCCTTCATTCCTCCAAGGTGTGGCAGTGGTTCACCTGGATCATTATTCTGTCAACTGGATGCTTCCTCTTTGTATCCTGGCTCTTGTACTTAATTCTCTTTTCTTTTTCCTTGGTGTTATTTCTCTAATCACCTAAATTTTTCACTTCTTACTGTGTTAAATGTACAAGTAGTGACATATTATTCTACATTATAATTTTATTTATGACCTGTGAGCTTCTGGTTTGTTTTGTGTTTTCAGCAAGTCTCTAGAGTCTACAAAGATGAACTTGAGTTGGAAACCTATATATGCTCAGATCTTTATGGTGCCTGCAATGGAGTCCAGTAAGTTGTATTCTTGATGTTCTAATGGAGAAATTCTTTTATCATGTGCCTGAGTGATGATGTCTAGCAATTTTCGGGGGGTTTATGTGTTAAGCTTACTTGATTGAGGAATTTTTTTATAATCCATTGTGAAAAGAACCCTTGACGAATTTAAGTACCCTTTGTGAAGAGAACCAAGCTGCTTATCTACTTCTAAACAATTAGAGTTTTGAGTCATTAACTTGCTTGTTCATAGAAAAATGAACTAAGTTTGGGTGTAATCACAAATTTGAACTTCATTACTTAACAAACAGAGATTGGACAACCCTATCCTGGTTTTCTTTACAAATTAATCCACCATGGTTGAGAAACAATTTAATTTAATGTATCACATGATTGGGTCTAGCTCGCAGATGAAGGATGACAGACAAATGAACAAAAGAAGGGAAAACTATAAAGCAAGAAAATTGAAGGGATGAAACTAAACATGAAAGCAATAAATAAAGCATGAAAATTGGGAGTAGAAGCTTGTGTAACAAAAATGACTGAAAATACAGTCAAGGATTATGTCAATGCAAAATGCATGTTTTTCATTTGCTAGAGCAACTATTCCACTGATTAATAGGAAGGCAAAGTGCTATCATAGTTTATTAAAGGCACAAGGCGCACTAAGGCGCTAAGGGGTCCCGGAGCCTGGGCGTGAATTAAAAATGGAAAAAAAATTCAAAATTATGGTTAAGAATTTATAATCAAGATCTTAGCCCTATTTATCAAATTGACTAAAACTAACAATTTTCAAAACATTGATAAAAAAATTAACCTCCAATATATATACATATATTGTAGTTCCATACTAAAGTTCTTTTAATTTACTAGATGATGCTAATAGATTCGTAGACAAATGTTTTCAAAGTTTTTGTAACAAAATTAAAAAAAAAAAAAGAAACAGATGTAAGCAGTACGCAGAAAACATTGCAGCTAGGTAGCCCAAAAACAGAAGGGCAAAAATACAAAACCCGAAGGAGAGAGATAAGAGAGCTGATAACCCAGAACAAGAGTGGCGAGGGATTTGTGGCAAGTGGGTGATGGGTATAGAAGTATTGGCGGTCAGCGATCCTAAAGGTGGTGTTCCGGCAGGATTCTAGCAACTTTGAGATGATGGAAATTAATTTTCTGGCGACTTTCTGGTGCATGGGCATCGGATTCTGGTAGATTGGGGAGTTTTGAGTCTGTTGGTGGTGGCCTTTGGTGATGGGTGAGCTCATGAGAGGTGAATGTGAGGGAGGCGCACCTTTCTTGGGCCTTGTGCCTGTAAAAAGGTGAGCGCCTAGGCAAAAGGCGTATGCCTGTGTGAGGTCGCCCGCCTTGCTATGTTAGAGGTGCTAGAGCCATTGCCCTGAGTGTCTTGTGGACCCGCCTTTAATAACTATGAGTGCTAATATGTCCTATCAAGATAGGGATTCTCTTTGAATAGGAAATATTTACAAAATAGGATTCTACAATGACAAAAATGCCAACAAATTCCTATTCTAAAATTTCTGTACTTTAACTGCTTAGTTGATGTCTAGTCAACAATCCTTGGAATTTAAAACAGATGTTCATTTCTAGGTTCATATGCAAAATGAAGGACAAAATGTCCCACTCTGTCTTGATCCTACTTCTCTTAGCATAGACTAGAATAAAAGTTGAACTAGTGACATAGGATAGTTTGGATGGCTGATTATTCAAACTAGATTTTGGGTTTATTAGAAGGCTAGAATCAGGGATAGAATTACATGGGAGCTTGGCCTCAAATTTGATTTTCCTCTATAAATTTTATGTAATATTTTCTTAAAAAAATGTACATTGGCCCCTCCAAATTTTTTAAACTTTCATTTTTATCTTGATATTTTGTATATGTTGTCTAAAATATGTACATTTAGCCTCTAGAAAATTTTTAAAATTTTATTTATTACATGTATATTCCATCTCGGTTCACATGTAAATGATTTTTATCAAGCAATTATGGCAGTCAGGAACTTCAAAATTTTTATTTCACCCTATGAAGTTAAATTTATTATTCTTTACATTTATATTTTGACCTCCTGCCAGTGTTGGAGTCTAGCTCTGCTCCAGGCTTGAATGAGTCAGTGAATAGGTAAATGGCCAGAATATCTAGCCAAGAGTCGCTAGGCAGCAAAATAGTAGATTAAAGCAGATTCTGTTTGCAAGTAGTTAAGGCAATGTGAACTGCACGCCTAAACGGTAGAGAGGTTTATGCTTCAGGCCTAAACTTTCAGCATTTCCTAGGATATAAAGAATTACATCACACAACTCAAAGGAGTCTAATTGCTATAATTTTATCGTCTCGGAAAAACAAATTTTAAGTATCACTAGCAATGTATTTATAGACTCAAAATAATCATAAAGCTTTAACATGATACACTGTAAAATTTGTCCTAATACTCAAATTATTTAGACTCCCAAAGAAAACTAAGAGAAATAATGTTATCCTGAGGCAACAAGGACTCAAATTAACACTTTAAATAAAAATAAGAACTCCCACAGACATTTGGACATATTTTTCAGCAGAGATAAAAATTAAAATTGCCCCTGAGACTTAAAGTATTGGACAAATGGCTAATTTATTTAAATTATCATATGAAAAAGAGATAGGAGTGAAAAGTGTTCATTAATATCCCAATTTTGAGATCTAGATCATAATTCCATTTCTCAAGAGTCTTAGTGATGGTAAAACTGAAAATTAAGTGTTGAAAATTTGAGTATTGAAATTTAATTGTTGAATAATATAAGTGATGTAATTCTTATATTGATATATATTTTAAAACCTAATAACTTATTATATTGACTGTGGATTTTAAGTTAAAAATTTTGACTTATCATTTTTAATTACATTTTAGCTCAATTGAGACTTTTAAGAGATACGTTTCCAAACAACTTAAAATTAATGTGTGAATGATGTTATCAAACACCACCTTAGTATTTTATTCTTCTTTGGTTTCTTGCAATCTACATCAGTTAGTAAAATTATATTTATCAGTTTTGCCTTTTTTTTTTTTTTTTTTTTTTTAATTTTTCTTAATCGATTTCCCCCCTGCAGCACTTGTCAATAGGCTTTGAATGCACTTTAAAATGTTGCACTGTTTTCAATATTTTTTGCTCTCTATTTATTTCAATGTGCTACACAAGATTCTGTAATTTTCTAGAATGACTTGGAGCCAGTTGGCATTTTGGTATAGTTGTTATGCTATTACAATAGGATGCTCATCATTCCTATCATTCCTGTCTTTGTCTTACAGCATTGACATATAACTGCTTACTAGAAATATGAGGAATCTTTTTTTTTCTCCTTATTTAGAATCTATTGAATTTCATAAGAACTGGCAACATAGGCTTTAGGTTGTAGTATTAATGAACTTAATGAATTTCTGTTTCCTTTGTTTAGGAATTGTTCAAATCCAAAAATCAAAGGAGCTGTTGTATTTCATGATCAAGGTCCTCAATTATTTGATTATAGCATACGTCTTAATCACACATGGGCTTTCTCAGGCTTTCCTGATGTTAAAACCATCATGGACGTAAATGGCCCTTACCTAAATGACTTGGAATTGGGTGTTAGTCCTATACCAACGATGCAATACAGCTTCAGCGGATTTTTCACTGTATGGCTGCATATTTCTTTGCACTCCATTTTTGTTTCTCCTTTCATTTTATGGGGTATTTTTAGTTGGCTGATAAAGAAATTTCTGCTTGTATAAAAGAGAGAGTATGCTTTGTAGTTATAGTGCTTCTCGAATTTAGTTACTTAGGTTTATAGGTTTTTTATTAAAAAATTGTGGGTATTCTCAATTATTAAGAGTTACCTGATAGTATCTCTCTCTATCTCTGGTCTTTTGTAGTTGCATTTTAAGTTGGAACCTTTTTTATTTTTATTTGGATTAATGACCAAAGAAAAAAATTATCAATTTTCACCAAATTTACAACTGTAGCTACTTCTTTGAAACTGCATTATTATGTATCTGTTTGCAGTAGTAGCCAAGTTCTAAAATAAGTCATGACAGGGTCTTGCACATATATATCATTATATCATTCCATTTGGGCGGGAGAACTATAAAAAGTTAAATATTGATTATGTAGCAAACGCCATTCCACTTGATAGGTACTAATTTTTTAATGACCACATCATGGTGTAATGGAGATTCTAGATCTTGTCAATGATTATGACTGATACATGAGATGCAGTCCACACTCCGTCATAATGCATTTCCAAAGACGTGACCACAACTTTAACTTTGGCTACAATTGGTGATTTCTTTGGTTATTAATCCCTTTCATTGTTTTGTAGAGATCTTTGTGTTGGGAAAAGTATCCCACATCTAATAATTACAAAATATATAAATGAATTATAAGTGAGTGAGTGTTAGATCTAGTACAAGCCAATTGGTTTTATGCAAGTGGATTTCAACATTTGCTCACTTATAAGCTCACATGTGTATGGGCTCATGGACTTTAATATGGTATCAGAGCTTCGTGCCCAAATATGTTAGATCTTGGAACCCATGTTTAAGTCTCCTATTGTTGAACTAATGATGATGCCATTCCGGACAGAAGTTGAAGAAGAGATGCCAGCTGATCCATTTGTGAGCAAGTGTCAACCAACTTGTTGATGTTGAGCCACGGGCCAAGCCCAGTTGCACTTGAGGGATGTGTTGGGAAAAATATCCCACATCGAATAATAATAACATATATAAAAGATTTATAAGTGAGAGGGTGTTGGATCTAGCACAAGCCAATTGGTTTTGTGCAAGTGAGTTTCAACACTTGCCTACTTATAAGCCCACACGTGTACGGACTCATGGAGTTTAATATTTTGATTTGGCTATATTGTTGATTTTTTTGCTTCCTAAATAATGCTTGAAAATTTGAGTAGTTCAGTTATAAACACAACCCACCCAATTTCCCTCATTTCTTTTTCTGATACACTTCTAATGCTTTTATGTCTTCTGCAGCTTCAGCAGGCTGTGGATTCATTCATAATATTTTCTGCTCAGCAAACTGAGATCGAGACTCAACATGAATATATAGAGCTTCCATCTTCTAATTCATCTAGCACCTATTCCTCACTCAAACAGCCATGGACGCAATATAGCCCTTCAAGAATTAGAATTGCTCCCTTTCCAACCCGTCAATACACTGATGATGAGTTCCAGTCCATCATCAAGAGTGTCATGGGAGTATTGTATGTATTTTTTTCCCCTCAAATGTTTCTTCCTTTCCTACTATATTTGTTAACTTCTATTTTTTTCCCCTTTTATGACAACTACTTTCGGTGAACTTACCTTTGAGCAGGTACCTGTTGGGATTTCTCTACTCAATCTCTCGCCTTATCAGCTATTCTGTGTTTGAGAAGGTTTGGTAATGACTGATAGTTGGCATAAACCTTAATGTTGAATCTTTGCACCTTTTTTTTTTTTTTAATTTCTCCTTGTAAGTTTTTTCCTTTCATCTCATAGTTTAAATCAGATAGGGCATTATACTGTTATAAATTTTTAAAATTCTTCTCAATTCATTATTTGTTTTTGATATTTCAGGAACTAAAGATAAGAGAAGGTCTCTACATGATGGGCTTGAAAGATGGAATTTTTCATCTCTCTTGGTTTATTACATATGCTTTGCAGGTAACTTTTCGATTTCTCTTTTAATAAAGTGATGAATATTGCCTGCTCTTGTTTGCATTTCTCAAAGGGCTGTGGATGATGATTTAGGGATGAGGATCCCATTTTGTGGTGATTGCAAGACAAATGAACACATCTATGTGTATGATGCCTGCATCTATTTGAGCCTTTGTGCATTTGTCTGCATGCATGTGTGTATGTGCATTTGCAAATCTGGTGTCTGAGTTGAAAGGCTGGGTTATGTGATGGGGACATGAGGCTTGCTTTCATTTGTCAGTAGTACTTTAATGGGCACTAACTACTAATCTTTGATCCATACCCCTGCAAATTTAACCTGTCAACACAAATTATTTTCAAAACTTCATTTTTAAATATGTATGCATCTTTAGATTGGATAATATTGTTTTATCATGTTGAATTCTAATGCTGAAGTATATTCCCATATTTTTATCTGCAATGGTCTTGCTCGATTCTTTAGGTTGGCAGTCTAGAATTTGGATCTGAGATTTTTTATGTGCTATCAAAAATTTGGGATGAATTGGTGGTCCATAATTACAGTGGTCTTTTCTTTTCTTTTTCTTTTTTCCTTTTTCTATTTCTTGAGTCGTTTGTTTTTCATTTTCTGGTTGAATCTCCTGCAGTTTGCAATTTCATCTGGGATAATTACGGCTTGTACCATGAATAACCTTTTCACTTATAGCGATAAGTCGGTGGTGTTTGTGTATTTTTTCTCCTTTGGACTCAGTGCAATTATGCTATCATTTTTTATCTCTACATTCTTCACTCGAGCAAAAACAGCTGTTGCAGTCGGAACCCTTTCTTTTCTGGGGGCCTTCTTCCCCTATTATACTGTGAATGACCCAGCTGTCCCAGTGTAAGTACTTATGCTATCTGGTAGAGTTTTTTTGGAGATAAATTTGTGCTGTATGTGCTTGTTGCAACTTCTCATATTAGAAATCAGTTTCATCTAACATTTTGTTCTTGTAGGATATTGAAGGTCCTTGCTTCTTTGCTTTCACCCACGGCTTTTGCTTTAGGATCAATCAACTTTGCTGATTATGAGCGTGCTCATGTTGGGCTTCGTTGGAGCAACATATGGCGAGTATGTTCTAGTTCTACACCTGGGTTTTTTCCTCATCTTCTTATTCTCTCTCTCCTACCCTTTACTGCTCTTTTTTCCTTTCTAAATGCTGAACCACATTGTTTTAGGGATCATCTGGAGTGAATTTTTTGGTCTGTCTCTTGATGATGTGGCTTGACACATTGTTATACTGTGCTGTTGGTCTGTACCTTGACAAGGTACGAATCTTAAACTATTTCTTCAAACTCTTTATTTTGAATGTGTTGGAATTGACTTGAGAGTTTGATACCTTAAAGTATTGTATATTGTGCTGTTGGCAGTGCTATCTGAATATATTTTTCCCCTTTTATTTTATTTATATATTCTTCATTTCCTCCACATAACTTTAGTCATCTGGTAGCTAAAATCTTGTATCTTCTCAAGGAGGTCTTAGAGATTTATCCTTGGATTTAAAAGGGGACAGGGTTGAGCCTGGTGCATCGGTAAGGTTAGGCCTATTTTTGACTTTGATTTCATGTGCTAAATCATGGATCAACATCCTTGTAATGCAGAGGGAGGACTATGTATATTTGACTCTCCCCAGAGCTTACAATGCGGGAAACCTTGGAACATACTGTTATATAGGGGTTAATGTATTCTGTTTTCATGAAAAGGACTATGGCTGCTATTTTATTTTAGATAAGAAAATATTATTGAGAAAGAAATAAGTGTACAACGATGGAGGACAAGAAATCCTCCTATAATTCAAAAATCAGCTAGTAACAAGAAACGTAAATCAGAATGTACCCTTCAATTATGCCGTAAGACATTCAAAGAGATCCCTCTAAAAGGTTAAGCCCACATAGAACCCAAGAACACCACCTTCGGTTATTTTTGAGGAGATGTCCGGACTATGGTTGCATTATTTGTAGGTAATTATTATATGTGAAGTAGCTTTCATGAAGTACGAGGTGTATCATAATTGGTTCCAGTCATCTCACCATTCAAAAAGATGGGAAAAAAATGATGTTATTATCCACTTTTCTAGAAACAAAGCACTTCCCTGCCATTTTTAGTCTTGCTTTTTTCTATGCTAGTTTGTGTTTGCCAAAATTGTTTAGAGCAGAAACAAATAATCCATATAGCTGACCGCAATTAATTTTTAGATTAAGGCAGAGTTCAATTGAGTTGAGTTTTGTGTTTGCCAAAACTTGTTGTTCTTTGTTTGTACAACCAGGTCCTTCCCAGAGAAAATGGAGTGCGTTACCCTTGGAATTTCTTGTTCAAGAATTGCTTCTGGAGAAAGAAAAGTATTTTCAAACATCATGTTTCCAGTTTGGAGACTAAACTAAATGATAATCATTCTAAAATGGGAAATGGCACTGTTGACCCTGCTGTTGAGGCAATAAGCTTGGATATGAAACAACAAGAACTTGATAACAGGTATTTGTGCTAAAATTTAAACATTTATCTTGCATGTGTTAATATTTTTTTTTCCTCAAATTTTTTGTTTGATGTGTAGATGCATCCAAATAAGGAACCTGCATAAGGTGTATGCTACTAAAAGGGGGAGTTGTGCTGCTGTTAATTCACTGCAGCTCACCTTGTATGAAAATCAGATCCTTGCCCTTCTAGGTGATTATAATTCACTTTTTTCACCTTCATTTCTATTTCATATATCCGCTCTTCTGTACAACATGAAGGTGCATATGATTGGCGTTGTAGCTTCCCACATGAGTAGTTCTGAAAAATTCTCTTTTTGCCTTTTTGAACGATAATTTTGTTTTCATACTCACACTATTCTAATATTATGGTGTTCAAGGACATAATGGAGCGGGAAAAAGCACAACGATTTCAATGCTTGTTGGTCTCCTTCCTCCTACTTCAGGGGATGCCTTGATTTTTGGAAAGAATATACTGACAGCCATGGTAAGTAATTTGTCTTTTTCTGAAACTATTTCCCTTTTCTTTTTACCATTCTGCAAATGGTCAGACATGCATGTATTAAATGCTCTTATTGCAGGCAAAATAATCACTTTTTGCATTTGAGGTTCCTTGATTATTTGAATGGATTGTCTAATGATTGTAATCCACATTGTGTAGGAATCCCCAAAATTCAATCTTGTTCACTAAATAATATTCTTAATTTATCTATTTCTGATTCTTGTTTATAACAATTGTTTATCTTGCAATTTCCCTCTTTGAGTTCTCCGACGCTGGAAGAGAAATGTGGTTATTGTGAGCCATCTTCTGCTACTTCTTCCAAAAACCAGGAAAAAGTAATTTGCTTTTTATGTTGGGCGATTGAAATTATTTCAACTGGGTTATGTCCAGTTGGAAGCTCTCTTTATTTGCTATGCTTTTTTTTTTTCACCTCGTGGTGTCAGGTTTTAGGTTTTTGGATTTTAAGTAGTGAATCTGTGAGCTTCTAAGCTTTTTCTTGTTTTGTACATTCATCTATATATTGTTCTGTGGAATTTGATATGTTTCTTATCTTGTGATCAATTTTATGTCGTCTGTAGGATGAGATACGGAATGGACTGGGTGTGTGCCCTCAGCATGATATTCTTTTTCCAGAACTGACTGTAAGATGCCTTTTTTCGAACTTGTGTCTAACTATGCAGATTTTGTTAATGTTCTCAAAAATGCTGAGCAGTGTTTTGAAGATAATAGCTATTTATATGGAAGAAAATTTTGGGATGTATCATTTCATATAGAATTAAGCCATGATAGTGGCCTTTATAGTTTAGCATGAAAATTCTATGCATCATACTTTGACAAAATATTTGGTTTTAGGTGCTCAACATTAATTCTAATAGAATGTGGAATGGGCACAAGCCACTACCAGAATGCTTCGACTTGCCATATGAAAAAAAAATGCAGAAAAATAAGTGAAATGAGAATAACATGGAAATATAATTTTATGAATTTGAAATGAGAATAACATGGACATATAATATTTTGAATTTTACTTGAGATCCTGTATATGCATTATCATTTTTGAGGAATTTCTGGTTTGTGTATTCCATTTGTTCATTATACAGTGGAATGGTTTTGATGCATGCTCATTGTGCTTCCTGTGTAACTTGAGAAGGTGGGAGAGGTGGTTGGTAAGTTGCTGGTGGAAATATGTGATACATATTATTTTTTGAGATATGACAATAAAGTTTTGAAATATGATGAAATTAAAAGGGGATTCTACCTTCTATTCTTGAATGGCGTTCACATATTTTTATGTTTGGAGAGTGGGGGCTAGAGTGGTTAGTACTTGGGAAGAACTTTCTCCAAGTATGATGCATAAGTGTGTGAGGGTCTGAAATCTGATACTTTTGGGTTGAAATTTTCCATATTTGCCATGCTATGTGAACTTCTGAAAGAGAAATGTTATGGTACTTGAATTGTAATTGTACTGGTGTTTAATGTGCACTGTAGGATCAATTACAAATTTCATGGATTTGAAGTTAAATGCTGTATCATAAATTCATATTGCAACATAGAATTTGGACTCAGTATGGAAGGGTTGCCAGAGTGAAACTTATCCGTTGTTTTGGCCTTGTCGTTTTCTGTTCCGTGGATTGTTATCATAACTTGAGTAATATTGAGAGTGCTTTTAATTGTGTAAAGGGTTTAGTCAAGGTTTTTTTTTTTTTTTAATGTTTGAAGGGTTTAGTTGAGATTTTTTTATGTTTGATGAAAAGAAAGCTTAAATTCTTGAGGGAGAAGAGAGGCTGGTGGGGTGGGATAGAAAGAGATGGAGAAGTTTTGCTTCTGCCTATACTTACTTGGGTGTTTTATCATTTATTCTTATATCAACATCTTCTTTGATGCATGTCTGAAAACTTTATTCAATAATTCTTTCTCTGAAACTTATGGTTCTCAGTACATGCTTAATCAATTTTATCCAATAATTCCTTGTAGATTAATCCTTATTGCTGCTACAACATTCTTCATTGCAGATTCTTTATTATTTGGAATGCTAGTACATCATAAGTTATGTTTGTCTTATAGCTTTATATTTCCGACTTTGATTGCATGGATTTGTTTATGAAGAGATACTAAATTTTGAATTTTGCTGATTTCTAGCAGCATCAATTCACCTGGTTAATTATTCTATCTAGGTGAGAGAGCATTTGGAAATGTTTGCTACGCTGAAGGGCGTGAAGGAAGAAAATTTGGAGGGAACTGTTACTGATATGGTTGATGAAGTGAGTTTCCATTCATATAATTTGATTGCAACTAGTATATGTTGTTAAATTTTAGAACTCTAAGATGTTCTTGCTTCTTGAACTATGGTTATAAAATGCTTTTGCCAATTTGGACCAGCGGATATAACATTAAGCTTGGATAAATTTGTAAAATCTGCAAGCTTATATCAGTTAAGATCTGTCAATTCATTGAGATTGGTGTAGTATAATATGTTTGCATGTCCCTATTGAGCTATATAAAAAATGTTCAATATGCCTGGAAATTACTCTGTTAGAAAGACAATCAGGGAGATCTCACATGGAACAGATGCCCTAGGTATGGAAGTCCTTTACATGACTTCTTTGTCTTTTAAATCTCAGTTGTATGGCTTTGATTGCATAATAGCATCACGTCTGTTATTTGAAACCATGATACAACAAATCTCTGTTTTTCTTGTTCTTTTGTGGTCAATTTATTCTAAACATAATCACCATCATCATCTTCTGTTGTGGTGACATGAGCTCCTTTTTCTGACACATTTGATTTTACTCCTTTTTCTTCCTTCTTTTATTTATTTATTTCACCTTTTCTGTTGTGTTAAGAGTTTTGAGAATGACATACTTATCTTCAGGTGGGTTTGGCTGATAAAGCAAACACTGTTGTGAGGGCTCTTTCTGGTGGAATGAAGAGGAAATTGTCTCTTGGAATTGCGCTTATAGGAAACAGTAAGGTGAGAAAAATTTGAAGGTATATTATCCTTAATTTTGGTGAAATTTTTGTTTCTTATTCTCACCATCTATCACAGGTTATTATTCTTGATGAACCTACTAGTGGAATGGATCCATATTCAATGCGGTTGACATGGCAATTAATAAAAAGAATAAAGAAGGGTAGGATAATATTACTAACTACCCACTCAATGGATGAAGCTGATGAACTAGGAGATCGGATAGCTATCATGGCTAATGGTTCTTTGAAATGCTGTGGAAGGTTAACTCTTTTAAACCACTATCTCATTCTATTTTTTACTTAGCATGCATTCTTTGCTACATTCTTTTTTTTTTTTTTTTCCTTTTTACTGTTAATATTTGAGTTTTAATTGTTGATTATAATCCATTATCTTTTCATTATTTTTCTGTATAAAAGTTTTAAGGGGACCTATACTCAAGTCACTCCATATTGTAAACAAGCATTATATTGTTAGCGTAAATGACTCAATAAAAGATGGACTTTGGGAAACCTAACTCAATAGTTACATTTTCTTGAAGGTATTCAAATGATATGTTCTAGGCTGCTAGGGGCTTAAAGAAAAATGGAGATTTTTTTAGAGTGTTCAGAGAATGCTTCTTTTTAATAAGTTGGCACATCAAAAGAGGATAAGATAGTTGACCTAGTTTTGGAGTGAAATGTGAGGAAAAATCTACAAAGATTCTTGGATAAGAATGGTGAGCAATACTAAACGAGGTGCTGGGAGAGTTGAGTTCTATGACATTTTGCAATAATCTGGGATTTAATTTTTATGGATGGGATTTTTCTCCTCTTTTAGTGGTTAGATTTGATGTGATCAAAGGCGGGGACCTCCTTCTAGGTAGGGATTAAAGTGTCTTCTTGAATATGTTGGGGTTAGTGACCACGAATTTTTGAATCTTTTGTTCATGATAGCCTTCTAACAAGTTAAAAAGTTATCTAGGATGGGAAGGGATGACCAAAGGACTCGGCATGCATTTTCCCTTTCAACAAATTTTTTTTTTTTTCCCTTTTCTATGTTTATGCTTTTGTGATAACAAGATGTTGAGAAATGGTGGGCAGAAAGCTCACAAACAGAGCACACACTCTTATAGACAGGTTCTGTAAGATGAACCTTCAAAGGGTTGTAATTTCATTCATTGTTCCAACTCTTATACAGCTGAGTATACATACAATTTAAGTACAAAAATATGGTCTTAAGTCAGACCTCTTACATTACCCCTCTAATTAGCTTGCTAACTCTTAAACTAATTTGAATAGAAGTTCTCCTCCAAAAAAATCATACCTCCATACTGCTGTCATAACAAAAGGGTCTCTGTTTTCGACACCTCCTTGGTACTTTTGCTGGATATTTCTCTTGATTCTGCATTTGCCTTTACTTTGAGCACCATCTCTCCAAGTCTCCCAAATTAATTGCACTTCTTGGATCACATCTTTCTCCAAGAACTATTTCCTCATCTTGAAGCTCTATCTTAAAGTTTTCTTGACTTTTACTCGGAACATCACAATCCCAAGCCTTCTAAGTAATTTTTTTTTACTTTTTTTTTTGGAGCACTCATCTCCGAGCATCCTTTACGAATTTTTTTTTCATGTACTTCTCACCAAAACATTCTAAAAAATTCCTCCTGGACAGTGATGCTCCTTATTGAGAGTATCTATGGCAGACTTTAGATGTTCTAGCATCTGCTGCTGTCATAAAAATAGGCTCTTCCTTCTACTGCTCCATGTGGGCAATGAAATATTTTCATCATAGGGCTGCAGGTACATGGTCCTTCTCAACAAGCTTCAACAAATTTTTAGCAGTATTTGGACATGCACTTGTTTCTTCCAGATTTTTTAATTTATACGGACACACTGGTCGTCCTCAGTTTTTAACATACGAAAAGAAACATACTTCTTTCCCTTGAATATGGGTGGTATTTGTAGAAAAACACAAACTTGCTGAAGCCATGCTTCATCTTGAACCAAAGACATGATAGTTTTGAAACTAAATGGTATGCCGAAAGCTCGCTAACACATCACACACACTAAATGATAGGTTTTGTAAAATGAACCTTCAAAGGGCTGTAATTTCATTATTGTTCCAACTCTTATATAGCTGAGTACGCTTGTGATTTGAGTAGAAAGGAGTAATCTTAAGTCAGACCCATACCACAGCCATAGCTACTTTTTAGTTTAACTTACAAGTAAGACATATTTTCAACCTTACCCCTAGCTTGCTAACACTTGAAACAATACTACAACCTGACTGCTTTTACAGCAAAAGTGTCATGGCCTTCAACAAAAGTGAAGAAACATAACTAACTAGCAACTTCTTATTGTAAAGAAGTGACTGGAATTTGTAGTTTAATTATATTCAGAAAATGTTAAGCAGATTATTATTGGGTTCTTGTGTTATTTTTTGCTTATTGTAACTTGTATGGAAGTTGAGTTACTGGATTGTGATACTTTCATTTCTTGAATCATATGTTTAAAAATAATATTTGGACATGTTCTCTTATCTTAAAAGAAGATTGCGAGGATGATATGGTTGGTCTTTTTACAGAATATACCATTCACATTTTTTATTCTTTTTTAACAGCTCCTTATTCTTGAAGCATCAGTATGGGGTTGGTTATACTCTTACTTTAGTGAAGGTTAGTCCTATTTGTGATGAATTTAGCTGTTGATCTTCTTGTATCTTCAGCTCTTTAATCTCACTGGAAATGGCATCATTTTTAAAACTATATTCTTTCAGTCTGCACCTAATGCCTCTGTTGCTGCTGATATCGTTTACCGTCATATTCCATCAGCAATATGTGTGAGTGAGGTATTCATCTAACTTTTTACATCTTGCTGACATGGGATGTGTAGATTTTGTATTTGTTGAATCCAATGCCAAACACCTCTAATGGTGATTGCTTCTACAAGAAGGGACTAATTTGTATTTCCCATCTTTATTTTGAGATTTTTATCTTGATATGTTTGGACATTATACAAAAGATATTTTTAAGGTATGGTATATTTGATTTTCAAATTCCATTAATATTTTTTTTAAGTCAATATGTTATTTTTGATATCTTGATGCTTTGGATGTTACATATTGTCGTTTTATGTACTTACCCATACATGCCCTTTTTTATTCAGTTGCACTGTTTTTAAGTCTCATATGCAATTTTCTCTATTTGTCCAGGTTGGAACAGAGATTTCATTTAAGCTTCCTCTGGCGTCCTCCTTGTCCTTTGAAAGTATGTTCAGGGAAATTGAAAGTTGCATGGGAATATCAGTCTCTAAAACAGAAAGGAGTAGCAGTGAAGACAGAAATTATATTGGCATTGAAAGTTATGGAATCTCAGTCACAACTCTGGAGGAGGTATTTCTGAGGGTTGCTGGATGTGACTATGATGAGACTGATTATTTCAAGCAGAGGAGCAATATTCTCTCATCTGATTCTGTGGTTCCTACACCTTCCCACAATAATGTCCCCAAAAGAGTTTTTGATTCCAAACTTATAGGAAATTATAGAAAGATTATTGGTGTCATAACTGCCACAGTGGGGAAATTTTGTAGTTTAATGGTCGCTACAGTTTTAAGTTTCATTAATTTCTTAGGCATGCAATGCTGTTGCTGTTCTATCATTTCGAGATCAACATTTTGGCGACATACTAAGGCATTATTTATAAAGAGGGCAATATCTGCTAGGAGAGACCGCAAAACAATCATTTTCCAGCTTCTAATTCCTGCTGTCTTCCTGCTTTTTGGCCTTCTTTTCCTCAAGCTTAAGCCACATCCTGATCAGGAGTCTATTACCTTGACAACTGCAAATTTTAATCCTCTTTTAAGTGGTGGCGGTGGCGGTGGTCCAATTCCATTTGATTTATCGAAGCCTATTGCAAGAGAGGTCTCTAAATTATATTTAATTTTATTTACTTACTGATATTTTCGTTGTTTTATGCTGTTCTTGCAGCCTTTGAAGTCGTTTATTATTCTTGGCTGTCAAACTTCATTTTTAGAACTTTCAAACTCTTAAAAGTTACTAATCTGCAGGTTGCAAAATACATTGAAGGGGGTTGGATTCAAACCTTTAGAGAGAGCGCGTATAAATTCCCTGATTCAGAGAGGGCATTAACTGATGCAATCAAAGCAGCAGGACCAACTTTGGGACCCGTTTTGCTTTCAATGAGCGAGTTCTTAATGTCTAGCTTCAATGAATCCTATCAGTCAAGGTATGTTATCCTGAATGTTGAATTATTTCATTCTCTAGAAACCATGCATTCTAACTGCACATCATGTGTGGTGTTTGTAATTCTTCTTCTTGTCACCTTCATTGTTTTGGTGCTTTTGCTGTCACTACATTAATTGGTGATTCCAATTCTTGTTCCCCTTCCGTCCCCTCCCCTCCTCGTAAATGATAAATAGGTGGATTTCCCTTTACTAGACAGAGAAAGAAATTAATGATAAAAAGGAGAGAGAGAGAGAGATAGGAAGTGGAATTAAGCTTTGTATTTAACATATGTTCCTTCTCATGAGGTTTGAAACTCACATTGTTTTAAATCATGCAGCCGTTGTATCGTTGAGGACTTTATATATGTTGTTATAGATTATATATAGCTGTTAGGATAAATTAGAGGCTCAATTAGAAGGATTCTCCATCAAGTACTTTCCATATAAATCCCTCTCAATTTGTATATATAAAGATGTAACTTTGTATAAATACATACAAAATATTCCTTCTCTTCTCTGATTACATGGTATCAGAGCTACCAAACCCTTCTTGCTAAATTTTTTTTTTTTTACTTTTCTTTGCATTCTGCTTCTGCCTCGTGAGTAGAAGATTGGGGTTTTCACTTCTGCCCAAGTGAGCAGAAGGTTGGAGTTCTTGGGTCACCCATTTGAGTGATCGTCTGCTCTCACCGGCGAGGCCTAGAGCACCACCAACCGATTGGTGCATCTCCAGAATCTGGTCCCTAGAAGCTCAACATGTGAGCTTCATGCGCTACTAGAACACTTTGTCACCTGCATCATGCGCCGGTGCGTACTCTGGCGTTCCACCTTCCGATCCAGCTTTCCGCGTCGACTTCATTTGTCTGGTACCCCTGGCATCTCCGGCATCTTCTTTTGTTTCGGTACACACCATCTCCAGGAAAGGTTTCTCCTTTTGTTTGCATATGTTCTTTGCTTCTGTTGCCGGTTGTTATATTGGTGTGAGACAATTAATTTTGGGCTGGTATTTGGCTTGGTTGGACGAATTTGAATATTGGGTTTGTGAAATTTTTGACTGGGTCAGTAAATTTTTTGCTGGATTTGGAGTTTTATACTTGGCCTGTTATAACTTTATTGAAGTTTAATTTTGGGCATTATTTGGTTGGTCGATATTGGCTGTTTAGTGGGTATTTGTGCATCTGTTTTGAATCTATGATTTGACAATGGCTGATGAACAAAATAATTTCGTTGTAACTGATATTATTCCCATTATGTCTAAAATTACAGAACATTAATTGACTGGTCCAAATTATTTTGATTGGTGTAAAACGGTTAGAATTTATTTGAGGAGTATTTTAAAGACAATTATCTCACTGATAATCCACCCACAGATGATATACTCGCCAAGAATGGCTGAGGGATGATGTCTGTTTATTTTTACAACTTAGGAATTCAATCGACCCTACAGTTGTTAGTCTGATTAATCATTGTGAATATGTTAAAGAGTTAATGGAATACAAAATTCAGGTATTTTGGAAAGGGGAACATTTCTCATATGTATGAAGTGTGTAAGGGATTTTATCGTGCTGAACAATAAGACCAATCTCACCAAACCTATTTTATGAACTTTAAAAAGATTTATGAAGAGTTAAATGCCTTTTTACTATTTAGTACTGATATAAAAGTTCAGCAGACTCAACAGGAGCAAATGAATGTAATGAGTTTTTTAGCTGGTATTAGTTCTCAATTTGAAATTGCTAAATCTCAAATTCTTTCCAGTGCTGAAATTTCTTCTTTGCAAGAGGTGTTTACTACAGTGTTGTGCACAAACACAATTGATTTTGTTCCTCCATCTATTCAGAATTCAAGTGCCCTTGTCAGCCATAATAAGGGCTCCGTAACTGGGCAATCGTATCATAGAGGTAATAACAGAGGAGGCGGTACCCGAGACAATCGAGGTCAGGAAATAGGGGTAGTAATCTGTTATAATTGTTATAAGCCAGGCCATACCAAACGCACATGCCGAAAGTTGCATAATAAAACTCGGAAAACCCATTCAGCTCGTGTTGCAACTACTAATTCATCTACTTCATCCTCTGGTCAGACAATTACAGTTTCTGCAAAAGAATATGCTAAATTCACTTAGTACCAAGAAGCATTGCAGCATTCGTCTCGTCCTATAACTGCTATTGTTGAGTCAAGTAAACCAAATTCATGTCTTCTTTCTACTTCCTCCCAATGGGTCGTTGATTCTGGTGCCACAAATCATATGACGGGTAATCCTAGCCTCATCCACATTTTAGCCTCATATATCTTCTACTAATGTTACTTTAGCTGATGGTTCTACATCTTTTGTTATTGGGTTCGACACTGTTAATCAAACTCCATTACTTTCTTTGTCTTATATATTAAGTATATCGGGTTTTTCCTTCAATTTAATATTTGTAAGCAAACTCACTCATATACTTAATTGTTATATCATATTTTTTCCTGATTATTGTCTTATTCAGGATCTTATGACGAATAAGATTATTGGTAAAGGACATGAGTCAGGTGGGCTCTACATTCTGGATACTCAAGTACCCAAATCCATTGTTTGTTCAGTTGTCTTAACTCCTTTTGAAGCACATTGTCGATTGGAACATCCCTCTTTACCTCTGTTGAAGAAATTATGTCCTCAATTTCATAATGTATCTTCATTGGATTGTGAGTTGTGTCAGTTTGCAAAACATCATCGTCTATCCTCAGTCCCTCGAGTCAATAAACGAGTCATTTTTCCTTTGATTTTGTTCATTCAAATGTTTGGGGTCTGTGTCCTGTTGTGCCTAAAACTGGATTTCAATATTTTGTTATTTTTGTTGATGACTTTTCTTGTGTAACATGGCTTTATTTAATGAAGCATCGTTTTAAATTGTTTTCTCATTTTTGTGTCTTTTGTGCAGAGATTAAAACACAATTTAATAGTTTTGTATATACATTGAGAAGTGACAATGCCAAAGAATACTTTTCTGATTCTTTTCAAACCTACATGCTTTAAAATAGCATTCTTCACCAATCATCTTGTGTTGACACACCATCTCATAACGGTGTGGCTGACAGAAAAAATAAACATCTTCTTGAAACAGTCAGGGCACTTTTATTTCAAATACATGTTCCTAAACGATTTTGGGCTGATGCAGTTTCCACAACTTGCTTTTCGAGTAACCACATGCATTCATCTGTTTTTCATGGTGAGACTCCTTATAATATCATTTTTCCTTCCAATCCTTTGTTTCCTATTGAACCCTGAATATTTTGTAGTACTTGTTTTGTTCGTGATGTTCGTCTCCAGGTCACTAAATTAGATCCCAAGTCTTTAAAATGTGTTTTCCTAGGTTACTCTAGTATTCAAATGGGGTATTGATGCTACTGTTCTCATCTTAACAGGTATTTTGTATCAGCTGATGTTCATTTTAGGAACATATTCCATTTTTTCCTACTTCCTCCATTTCTTCTAGTTAAGGGGAGAATGATGATCTGTTAGTTTATCATATCACTTATCAGTCCACAAATTCTATTTCTACACCCACTGCTCCACCAACTCCACCACCACCTCCACCACCAAAACTTCCTATTCTCCAGGTCTATTCTAGACGACAAGACCCACTTGCTACATGTTCGGCACCTGTATCTTCTTCGGAGTCAGATCCAGTTACGAGTGATGTTGACCTTCCTATAGCCCTTCGTAAAAGTAAACGTCAATGTACGTATCCTATCTCATCTTTTGTTTCTTATGATCATTTGTTTTCTTCTTCCTGTTCTTTTGTTGCTTCCCTTGACTCTATTGTCCTGCTGAAAACTATTAAGGAAGCCTTGTCTCATTCTGGCTGGCGTGCTGCTATGGTTGAGGAAATGAATGCCCTCGATGCTAATGGTACTTAGGATTTAGTGAATTTACCTGCAAGAAAGAAAGTTGTGGCTGTAAATAGGTGTTTGCAGTTAAATTTAATTCAGATGCCTTAGTGACTCGACTTAAAGCCCACTTTGTGGCTAAAGGCTATGCTCAGACTTATGGTGTGGATTATTTTGACACTTTCTCTTCTGTTGCAAAATTAACCTCTATTCGTTTATTCATATCTATGGCAAATATTCATGATTGGCTTCTACATGAATTAGATATCAAGAATACCTTTTTACATGGTGATTTACAGGAAGAAGTTTATATGGAACAACCACCTGGGGTTTGTTGCACAGGGGGAGTGGGAAAGTTTGTCATCTTCGTAAATCTCTATATGGTTTGAAACAGAATCCTTGCGCTTAGTTTGGAAAATTTAGTCAGGCATTGAAATAATTTGGAATGCATGAGAGCAAGTTTGATCACTCAGTTTTTTATAAACATTCTGCATATGGTATTATTCTCCTTGTGGTGTATGTGGATGGCATTGTCATCACTGGAAGTGATACTATGAGAATCTCCTCTCTAAATTCTCTTCTTCATAGCCAGTTTCATACGAAAGATTTGAAATATTAAAGTATTTCTTAGGAGTTGAGGTGGCAGGAAGTAAGAAAGGTATCTTTTTATCACAAAGGAAATATGTGCTCGACTTATTAACTGAGACTGAAAAGTTGGCGGCTAAACTATGCAATGCTCCAATGCTTCCTAATCTGCAACTCTCTAAAGATGGAGATTTATATGAAAATCCTGAGAAGTATAGGAGATTGGTCAGAAAATTAAACTATCTTACAATAACTCGTTCAGATATTGCGTACTCTATCAGTATTGTAAGTCAACTCATGTCTTCCCCAACGGTTCATCATTGGAAAGCTTTAGAACAAATCTTGTGTTGTCTAAAGGGAGCTCTTGGACGTGAATATTGTATAAGAATCTTGGACACACTCATATCGAGTGTTTCTCAGATGCATATCGGGCAGGTTCTAAGATTGACCTAAAATCAACTATTGGTTATTGTATTTTTTGCAGGAGGAAACTTGATCTCATGGAAAAGCAAGAAACAAAATGTTGTATCTCGATTCAGTGCAGAATCAGAATATAGGGCTATGACACTGTCTCTGTATGAGATAATGTGGATATATCAGCTTTTAGTTGAAATTGGCCCTAAAATCTCAGTACCAGCAAAGCTGTGGTGTGATAATCAAGCTGCTTTTCATATTGTTTCCAATATTATATTTCATGAATGAATTAAGCATATTGAGATTAAATATCATTTTGTTCGTGAAAAGTATAACAAAATTTGATCTCTACAAGACATGTGGATACTGGAGAACAACTAGGAGATATTTTCACAAAGGCACTCAATAGAGCTAGGGTCGATTATATTTATAACAATCTGAGCATGATTAATATCTATATTCCAGTTTGAGGGGGAGTGTAACAGATTATACATAGCTGTTAGGATAAATTAGAGGCTCTACTAGAGGGATTCTCCATTAAGTACTTTCCATATAAATGCCTCTCAATTTGTATTTATAAATATGTTAACTTTGTACAAAAATATACATACAAAATATTCCTTCTCTTTTCTACTTACATATGTAATTGGCTTTTCTCCTCCTTTATCTCTCCCCCTTTCTCTCTCTACCTTTTAAATTTTTTATTTTTGGTGGGGCACTAAATTTCCAGGGCATTTGTTCTTTCAAAAGTAGTGCAGTTTTTTTTTTTTTTTTTTTTTTGTAAAAAGTGAGATTACTCTTCTGTTAGGTTCCATTAATGCTAGGACTTGCTAGAGATGTCAAACAATTTGGAGGTATTTTCATGAATTTGGCTCTTTCAACAATTTCAAGAATTTAATTAACTACTTATGTTGTTTATTTGATTATCACCCTATTGTTGTTGTTATTATGGAAACTATGAACTCTGCCTCCCTGGTATAGTTGGGCTGTTTATCAAAGCACGAGTGGTTAATGATGGCAATATTGGAATTTTTGCTCCTCTATTATCTTACCTCTTTTTTTTTTTTTTGACATGTAAAAGAACCTATAATGATGGGGAAAAAAAAACTTATCACCCCTTTAATTCTCTAATCAAATTTCTGTAGTATAAAAACCAAAAGAAGAAAACAAAAATGTAGCTAAAAGGTAAATTGAAAAAAAAATTTAGAAATTCAATAGGAGTATTGAGAAATCTGGATTATTTTGTATCCTTTTTTCTATTTTTTCTTTTTTGCTAGTATGATTTGTAATATTCAACTGGACTAAACCTTGATCTCGAACTAGTTGGAATCAATCTTTAGAAAGATATAGAGCTGCTTCTTACTGCATTCCCCCACATCATCTTAGGTGTGCTCTTTTGCTACAAGTTCAATGTACTCAACTTTCTGCACTGGTGCATTTTCTAATCTATGATGCACATGCTTAAACCATCTCAATTTTTACTTTCACAACTTTTTAAGTGTATGATTCTGTGCAGGTATGGAGCTATTATAGTGGATGATCAGAATGATGATGGAAGTTTGGGATATACTGTACTGCACAATAGTACTTGTCAGCATGCTGCTCCAACCTATATAAATGTAATGAATGCTGCAATTCTTAGGCTTGCTACTGGTGACAAAAATATGACAATTCGAACACGTAACCATCCGCTGCCAATGACAAAAAGCCAGCACTTGCAGCGACATGTATGTTTTCCCTTTCATGTTTATTGTTCCCAAAGCATTTTAAACATATAGGTTATGCTAGGAGACAGGATTGATCCATATAGTTACCCTTCTACTGTTGATTTTAAATACATAGTATTGAAGATGAAAGGGGGAGATTGATCCATTATATTGAAAATAATACCAACAAAATTATGATAGAATAGTTGCCTGAAGGGGGAAGTTGACCAATTAACCTATGATGTAATGATTCTTATTGAGGATGATACCTATTTTTTACAATATTATGTATTAAATGGGGATTCATAGTAGTTCATCGTGCTAATGTCCCCTGGATGATCCATGTCAGGTTAGGTGCTGATGAGCACATGAATAGAGAGGAGGGGTGGGCTGAGACTAGGTTGGGTGGCAGGCTAACAGGAGATGATTTCTTCAAACTAGATTAAAGATAGAATCTCCGGCATTCATTACTTTGTAAATATAGAACAGTATGATTTTTGAGATTTAGTGAAACATGATTCTAATGAATGACATACCACATAAAACTAAACATGCTTTGTTAAAAACGAAAATGGTTATGCAGTGTCTCTGTCTGTCTGATACTTTCATCAGGAGTGCTGTCTGACATGCATGCTTGTTGGTGTGCCCTGCTTTACAAGCATATGAGCATCCTCGTAGTTTCTTATGTATGGAATTATTTTCTAAGTATAACTTTGTCAATCCTATCTTTTTATTAATAAAACTGTGTAAACGATCTTTGCATCTTGATGTAGGCAATGCCTCTAACCTGTCTTTGAACTTTTTGTGCAATTCATTTCATGAATTTACAACTTGAATTATCATGTGAATTATGCAGGATTTGGATGCCTTCTCTGCAGCCATTATTATTAATATTGCCTTCTCATTTATTCCTGCTTCATTTGCTGTTGCTATCGTGAAGGTATTATTTCTTAATGAAACTGTAGATTATTTACTGTTAAGTAGTTCCCCTCATGGACAAATTATACCTCTACTCAGTGGGCATGTGGTAAAGCCAGCAGCAAGATTTTGATGATAGTTTAAGTTACTGCATTTTTGGGACATTTATGTCTGGCAATAAAGATAACATAAATAGGATAATTTTCTCCATAGATTTTGTAATTTGTTGCCTATATTTTTCCTACTGTCTGAGCATACCCGCTTAATTTTATTGCTGTCATTGAGCACACGAGGCTATCTACCCATTGGACCTTGTGCATCTCCTTGGTCACTATACAACTCTTTCCTTTCAGGGAGTTCATTATATAGAGTAAAAGATATCAGCTATAAATGAATCTTGACGGAACCATGTTCCTTCAGTCTTGATGCAATATTTCTTCCCTCTTGTTTTACTGGTCTTCTACATTCTTCCATTGGTACCTTGTCTTTCCTGAATGTTGACTGCTTTACCTTTCTGCGATTTCCAAGTTCCATCGCCTCATGTGTAACTTCCTTCTCGTCAATGTGAATCTCAAATTTCCATGCATACAGCAGTTAAAATTTCTCAATTTTCTCTTTGTGAGTTTATTTTCTTGGCTTCCAATTCACACACTTGATGACATCTAAAACTTGTATTAGAATTGGATTTCTTCATGCCTGTCATTATATTCTTTAGCTCGGTATCTAAAATTCTCATATAAGATATTTGACATCATTATCATTTTCTTAATGTGACAACATATGCTATTTGATACAGGAACGGGAAGTGAAAGCCAAGCACCAACAGTTGATTAGTGGGGTATGGTTGCTCTGTACTATTTAGGTCAATTAGCTTCTAAAGTTTCATTTTTTGTAACTTTGAGAATAGGATTTTCTCCCTCGTACTTAATTCTTTTGTATTTTTGACAAGTTAATTTTAACAATGTGGTGTTCTCAGGTTTCTGTACTTTCATATTGGGCTTCTACATACATTTGGGACTTCATTAGCTTCTTATTTCCTTCATTTATTGCAATAGTTCTCTTTAACATCTTTGGTACGTTTCTGGGATTTTGTCCTAATCCATATTTTTCTGTTATTAATTCTTATAACTTTCCTTAGAGAAAATATTTGCTCCTGATATTAGCTAATGTAATTGATGGAAACATCTGAAGCTTGTTAGTTTGACTATTCGATTATGATTGTGCTTAAGATGTTAGGAAACACAATAGTAGTTTAGGGGAATTTGATTTAATAGAACATTAAAATTGTATTTTCATCCTATGGTATTACAATTGATTGTTTCAAGAATGTGTAGAAGAATGGGGCAAGGATATATAGTTTTAGAACGATTTCAAGTATCTTAAGTATTCCTTAGCGGACAAGATATTGACCTAAAAAGTTGCACCTATATTTTATGTGGGTCTTTCATTTAAGAACTAAATATTCTTAGGAATGTCCTCTTGAATTTAAACTCATGTTCTCAATTTTCACATGTTCAATAGGTTTCATGAGCATTGATGCTTGACCTATTGATTCATGTTTTAGAAGTTTGGAATCCCAATGGGTTCAGTAGATCTTTGATCACAAGCATAAACATTTGCACTGATTTATTGAAGCACAATTATTTTGACAAATTATTGGGAGTAATATAATAGTGACTGATCCTTTTGACAAGAGATTTAAAAAAAGTGGTCAATGGATGAGAAAAGGAGGGAAATGTTTCTAAGTGATCAATGAAGGAAAAAAGGGGGGATATTTTTTTTTTTTTTTTTATCTCCTTGGCATTAGGGAGTGTAATCGAGCCGAGTTGAATTAATACAATATTGAGCTTGAGTTTCACTTGATTAGAAAACTCGAGACTTGAAACTCGACTCAAGCTCAATTGAGTTTTAATTGTCATACTCGAGTATGAATAACTCAACTCGATTATCATTAAAACATATTTATTAATGTTAAAATAAAGTTAAAATAAATTCAAATGAGCTCAAGTCGAGTATTACAATATTTGAAAAGTCAACTTATTACTTTAGCAACTTGTGTTTGAGCTCAACTTAATAACTGAGTCAAATTCGAATATTTTGCGAGTTGAGTCTGAGTAACACGATCGTAGTTTGACTCATTTATTTTCCTACTTGGTATTGGTAAGTGGTTCTCAAATATAATTGATATCATTCTAAAACTTCTGCTTGTTTTTCCTGCTCAATGGTAAAGATTAAACTATGCCAAAAAAGGAAGGAAATCTCAGTTGTACCATTTACTGCCTTTAATTTTTCCTGATTTATAGCATCCCACATTTGCAGCTTGTGTTTAAATGCACACATACATTTATGTGTGGTTTAGCCTTATCAGCAAAGTTAATTTGACATGCAGGTCTGGATCAATTTATTAGAAGGGATTGTTTCTTGCCTACGCTTTTCCTGTTTTTAGGGTATGGACTAGCAATTGCATCATCAACTTATTGCCTTACATTCTTATTTTCTGATCACACCATGGCTCAGGTAAGACAACATTCCTCCGTCATTATATTTTTTTCTGACTTACAAGTCATTAAACCTAGAGCATATTGAGTGCAATGTTTGTTGTATTTGCAGAATGTTGTTCTGTTGGTCCACTTTTTCGCTGGATTGATTCTTATGGTTATCTCATTCATCATGGGGCTTATAGAGACAACAAGAAGTGCAAATAATTTTCTCAAGGTCAATTTCCTTATCTTTTTCCCCTTTTAGATGCTTTTTATTGAGGAATGTTGGAATACTGAGAATTTATTTGATACTCTTTAGTTATTTTGTATTTTGGAGGGAAACTGTACTTCAAATTTCTATCAAAAACCTTGTTGTTCCAGCAGGTATGTTTGGTGGGGTTAGGTAGAAAGTTAGCTTAATAGTAATTACCAAAAGCTAGGTATGGGTTAGTATGGTTAAAAGTAACGTATGACTGAGGTATGACGATGTGTTGTGGCAATGCTTTTGTACTTATTCAAGTGAACTCTCATGTATTTAAGAGTTAGTGAGAACAATGAAAGCAAGCCCCTTAAGAGAACATTTACAGAACCTAATGTCTGCTCTATGCGTGTGTGTGTGTGTGTGTGTGTGTGTGTGTGTTTTGTGTTTGAGAGTTTTTTGTTCTCCAAAAATCCAATAAGGAACTATGTGACTTTATTCTCGATGGCCACAATTTCAAACTAATTGAATGTTATATACACCTATTACAATACTAAACTAGGAAAGAACAAACATGGAAAGATACATTTTCTCCTATAATCATGCTAGGAGATCTGGAAATATCTACAAGTCAACACTTCCCCTCAAGTTGGTGCATTAGATATTGCACATGCCCAACTTGGAAACTAACTTGTGGAATTGTTTGTCATTCAATCATTTAATGAGCATATTGACAATTTGATTGTCTGAGGTTACATGAGTGAGTTTCAATAAGCCTTGCATAATTTTCTCCTTTATGAAGTGTCAATCAATCTCAATATGTTTCATTCGGTCATACTGAACTGGATTATGAACAATTCCAATAGCAGTCTTGTTATCACTGAACAATGATAGATCATTTCTCTCTGTCAGTTGCAATTCTTTCATAATCTTCCTTAACCAAAGTAACTCACAAACACTCTGAGCCATTGCTCTATATTTTGCTTCAACACTCGAGCGAGCCACTACATTATGTTTCTTACTTCTCCAAGTAACTATGTCTCCACCTACAAAAGTACAATAGCTAGATGTTGATCTTCTATTCTCAGGGGAGCAAACCCAATCAACATTTGTATATGCTTCCAATTTTAGGTGGCCATGCTTAGAGAATAGTAACCCTTTCCCTGGTTCAGCTTTCAAGTATCTCAAGATACGAAAAACTGCTTCAAGATGAGAACTGTGGGGATCATGCATATACTGACTAATCACGCTTACAGCATAGGCTATAGCAGGTCTAGTATGTGCAAGATAAATCAATATTCCTACTAACCTTTGATATCTTCCTAATTTCACTGAATCACCCAAGTCAACTTGTAATTTATAGTTATCCTCAATAGGAGAATCTGCAGGTTTACACCCCAATATATTAGTTTCTTCTAAGAGATCCAAGATATACTTCCTTTGAGAAATCAAGATCCCTTTCTCCGATCTAGCAACCTCTATGCTAAGGAAATATTGCAACTTTCCTAAATCTTTAATTCCAAACTCTTTAGCCAACAATTTCTTCAAACAGACAATTTCCTCCTTATCATTTCCAGTTACCACCATATCATCAACATAAACAATTAGCAGGGTAAGCTTTCCATTAGAGTGTTTAACAAACAAGATATGATCAGCATTACTTTGAGAATACCTAAGCTTTCCATTAGAGTGTTTAACAAACAAGATATGATCAACATTACTTTGAGAATACCCAAATGAATTCATGTCCTTATTGAATCTATCAAACCATACCTTCGGTGATTGTTTCAACACATACAATGTTTTCTTCAATTTGCATACCTTCCCTTTTGTCTTTTCATTATGAAACCCTGGAAGTACTTCCATATACACTTCTTCCTCTAATTCTCCATGTAAAAAAACATTTTTAACATCAAACTGGTGTAGATCCCAATCAAGTTTAGCTCCACATGACAACAAGACTCTAATGATATTCATTTTCGCAACATGCGAAAAAAGTTTCTTCGTAGTCTACTCCATAAGTTTGAGTAAAGCCTTTTGCTACCAATCTGACTTTATATTTCTCAATTGATTCATCTGCTCTATGTTTTACACTGAACACCCATTTTCATCCAACTTGTTTCTTTCTTAATGAAGAAGTGACAAGCTCCCAAGTTTTGTTTTTTACCAAGATTTTAATTTCTTACATCATTGTTTCCTTCTATTATTCGTCAAGAACTGCTTCCTACTAATCTTGTGAAATAGAACCAAAAGACAGACGACAAAAAGGCTCTGTAGGAGGGAGATAAGGAGTCATAAGAAACAAATTTGGAAATGAAGTGTTTAGTACATGCTCTTACTCCTTTTCAAATAGTTATAGAAACATTAATATTATTAGTTATAGACTCAGAATCAAGATTTATAAAATCAAAATCAGGAAGAAAACTCTCCACATGTTTCTAGGAATTGATTGCAGAGTTGACGTTGTTGACGTTGAATCATGTACAACATGTGTGATGACATTATTTTTGGTCTTACGATTGTTTGTTTTTAAATCCGGTCTATCCAGTCTCCCTTTTTTCTATTCTTTTTTTTTCTTCAAAATCCTGTTCAAGGCTCATAATTTGTAAAGGAGTAGGTATTAGTTCTTTCTCTTCCTCCTTATACTCCCTTGAAGAGGAGTGTGGGGTGAAGGAAAATATTGCTCAGATTCCCTAAAGGTAACATTCATGCCTACAAAATATTTTCTAGGGGGGATGATAACACTTATAATCTTTTTGAGTACCATAGTATCTTACAAACATACACTTCAAAGCTCAAGTATCCAACTTACTATCAATTCTATAATGTACAATGCACACACAACCAAATACTTTAGGTGGAACAGTATACGAATTACTCCCTTTTAAGATTTCTAAAGGGTTTTTGAATTTGAGACTCTTAAGAGGCATCATGTTAATAAGGTATGCAATAGTAAGGACTGCATAACCTCAATAAATCTTAGGCACATTCATAGCAAACACAAGAGACTTGACAATCTTTAACAAATGCCCATTTTTTCTCTCAGATACCCCATTTTGAGCACTAGTGTTTACACAGATAATCTTATGTATAATACCCTCAGAATCTATATTTGCACAAAATACACCAATCATATATTCTGTACCATTGTCAGACCGTAAAATTTTTACTTTAGCATTAAATTGGATCATAATCATAGCATGAAAAGATTTAAAATAAAAGAATATCTCATTTTTAGCTTTCATTAAGAATACCCAAGTCAGTCTAGTGTAACAATCAATAAATGTAACAAACCATCTATAACTTGATAATAAAACAATAGAAGTAGGACCCCAAACATTTGAGTGAATAGTCATAAAGGGAATTAAATTTTTATTATTACTAGAAGAATAAAAATGTTTAGTGTGCTTAGCAAATTCACACGCATCACAAAATAAAGTATTTAACTGGCAGTTTTCAAACAAGCTAGGATAAAGTTTTTGAATTACAAAAAAAGAAAGGTGGCCTAATCTCATATATCACTATATTATTTTTTGATGAGCAGCAATTCTAGAATCTACTAACAAGGCTTTGGATATAAAGGGACTCGGAGCATCCTCAAGAATATATAAGTCATCAAATAGTCTACCAAATCCAATTATCTTCCTTGCGGTTAAATCCTGTAAAATGCAATGAATATAATATAACTCAATTTTACAGTTAAGAGCATTTGTAATAGCACTGACAGATAAGAGATTAACAGGAAAAGAAGGAATATGGAGAACAAAGGCTAAACTAATTACAGAAATACATTTAAGAGAACTTGTTCCAAAAATAGAAGCTAAAGAGCCATTAGCTATACGATTAGTATCTTTATTAGAACAAGGTGAATAGGTTAAAAAATATTTTGAAGAGCCCGTCATATGTCTATTTGCTCTAGAGTCTATAACCCAGAAATCATGAAGTGTGGCAAGAAAAGCAGTACTTGATTTCACAAAATTGAAAGAGTCAGCTGAGGGACAAGAATCAAGCTTCGATAAGAGATGCCTGAGAGTTTGTACTTCATCATTAGAGAGACCTTCAGCTGTAGAGGTTCCATTGGATCAACTAGTAACATCAACATGATGTGCCTTGGGTTTGGTAGAACTCTATTGCTCCTGACGTGTCTGAGGTCTGGTAGAATTTTGTTGCATTCCTCCACGACCTCGAGTAGGGCGTCCATAGAGTTTCCAACAGCCTTATCCAATGTGGCTAGGTTTACCACAATAGTCACACAACAAGTAGTATTTATCTAATGACCCTGGAGTATTCTGTTTAGACTGTG
Organism: Aleurites moluccanus; assembly: GCA_948193065.1. Taxonomy (NCBI): domain Eukaryota; kingdom Viridiplantae; phylum Streptophyta; class Magnoliopsida; order Malpighiales; family Euphorbiaceae; genus Aleurites; species Aleurites moluccanus. The sequence goes on from CANXYC011154529.1 coordinate 41,987, forward strand.
AAGTATTCACCAGTAGCCCAACATTTTCTACCGACACTGTATGTATTATGGCAGTATGATGATTTTCTTCCTATTGTGCATAGAAGTAAGTCTGTCTTAGAGATGGAAAAGGATCCCTACCGAGAACTTGAACCCAAATTTGATCGAATTTTATGTTCAACCCTGCAAGGAAATCATAGATACAATCTTTTTCTACCATTTTTTGATATTTCATTGCATCGTCAGGACATTTGGCTTTAAAGTTTTGATAATAATTAAGTTCCTGCCACAAACTACTAACTCAATAAAATATTGAGTTATAGTCATCTCATCTTGCTTGGTTGCACGAATTTTATTGCGTATCTCATAGATTTGGGCATCATTACCCACCTGTGAATACGTTTGGGCTGCGACATTCCAAATTTTAGATGAAAAATCAAGGAAAAAATAACCTTTTGCAATTTAAGGCTGCATAGAATTAATAAGTCATGACATGACTAATGAATTTTCTGATTCCCATTGGTTGGATGACTGAGATGCTTCTAGTTTTGATTTTTTACCATTAAGATAATCTTGTAGGCCCCTAGCTTGTATAAACAATAGACACGATCTAGACCACGCTAGATATAATTGGTTCCTTCTAGTTTTACAGGACTGATTTTAATTGATGGGTTCTCACTCAATTTTATAATTTTGTCATCAGACATTATAAACAATTTATTTCCGACTTAAACTATAAAATAAATTAACCTCTGTAAATAAACCTAATTTATACTTGAGCAAATCCACACCCAGCAAATCAAACCAATAACCCAACAGTAAAATCAAACCAAATCGGAGAATCTAACCTCAAAATAAGATCCTGAAACTCGTTCGCACCAATTTTGGAAATAAAAACTAGAAACGAAAAACTCCAGAATCTCCAGTAGATCGACCTCAAATCGACGGAAAACAGAAAGAGAAGATCTTCATATCGGAAGGTCGAAATCGACAAACCACACACCTGGCTGGAGTCGCGACCTTCAGGCAAGCAAGTTTGGGTGAAATCTGGCATAAAAAAGTTGCCAGAGAAGTTTTTACGCTCCGACGATCAACCTGTTAGGTGGCGAGTGGGTGCTCCAGCAAGGTTTTCCGGCAACAATTCTTTTGGCAGTCACCGATTAGGGTTGGGTAGCTGTTCTATAAGGGCAGTGGCGATAACGCACACCTACAGGCCCTCTGATTTGAGTATCGCTTCTGTTTTCTCTTCACCGGAAAGACCAGGTACGCCAGAGAAGAGGACCGGAGTAAAAATCAGGTCCTTAGGTTGGTAGCTCTGTATTTCATTTATATTTCAATCATTTATACAATAAGTCTATATATACACCTATTACAATCCTAAATTTGGAAAGATACATTTTCTCCTATAATCATGCTAGGAGATCTGGAAATATTTACAAGTCAACATAAATAAATAAAAAGAGTTGTTTTCTTCTCTTTAACTTGTAACTATCAGAATATTTTGCAAGAACTCAAAATCTTGATCCTATTTCCAGCTAAGTGAGAATACAATGGCTCAGATAGGCTTTTCTCTCGGATAAACTTGTGAGAAATCCTTTTCAAAAAGTTATAAAACATCGCTTACATAGTGTTATATCTATTTCTTCCAACCAATTTGGTTTCATGCCAAGTCGATCAATAGTGAAAGCAATCTTTCTCATTAGAAGCTTAATGGAGAAATACAAAAATATTAGAAAAGACTTGCATATGGTTTTCATTCGCTTGGAGAAGGCTTATGACAGAGTTCCAAGAGTTTTATAGTGGGTGTTAGAATGTAAAGGGATATCTATTAGGTACATTCAAGTTTTGAATGATATATATAAAGGAGCGAGTACTAATGCGCGCACAATTGGAGGAGACTTGAGATTTTTCTATGGAGGAGACTCAAGAGTTTTTTCTATCTCAGTTGGGTTGCATCAAGGGTCCTCAATGAGCCCTTACCTTTTCGCCATGGTTATGGATGAATTAATTAAACATATACAAGAGGAAATCTCATGGTACATGATGTTCGCAAACAATATTGTATTGATATGCAAGACACAAGAGGGAGTTAATAGAAAGCTAGAGTTGTGGATGAGCACTTTGGAATCCAAGGGTTTCAGATTAAGTAGAATCAAAACGGAATACATGCATTACAAGTTTAGTGAAGGCCAAAGTGAGGAAGAGGAGGGAGTTAGCTTTGATAAAGTGGCATTGTCTTAAAGCACCTATTTTAAATATTTAGGCTCAATCTTCAAAAGAGATAGAGGTTGTGAACAGGATGTTAGACATAGTAGTTGAGTGGTTGAAATAAAAGCTCACCACGGGAGTCCTGTATAATCACAAGATTCCCAATAAATTAAAATGAAAATCTATCGTACGGCTATAGTGAGTGTTGGACAATAAAAGGACAACATGTATTTAAGATGAGTGTGGCAGAAATGAGGATGCTAGGATGAATATATGGTCATACTAAAATGGATAAGATACGTAATTAAAGCATTAGAAATAAAGTGAGAGTTGCTTCAATTGAGAAAAAGTTGAAAGGATGGAGATTAAAATGGTTTGCGCACATGAAGCATAGACCTAGGAAACTCCAGTTCGGAAGGTTGAACACATTATGATGGAAGAAAAAAAGAAGGGAAGAAACATACCTAAATTAATAGAAGAATACAATATGATTTAGATGCATTATTATTATAGGAAGACATTGCCTAAAACTATTTGATGTTGAAAAAAAGAATCCATATAGCTGACCCTAATTAACTTTGGGATTAAAATTAAATTGAGTTGAGTTGAGCTGAGCTTTATTTTTATTTATTGTGGATTGTTATTCTTGATTTCATTCTCTTCCAATTTATTTATTTTTATCTATTGTGGATTCTTATTCCTGATAAACTCAACAAAGAATCCATATAGTCGACCCCAATTAATTTTGGATTAATGCTAAGTTGATTTGTGGTTTGTTATTCCTGATTTCATTTCTTCCAATTTGAAGTTGCTTAAGACATGCTAATTAAATGAAAAAAATTTCAAGGCTTCTGAACATTTTTTTTAACCCCTAATCTTTCAATATGAGGATATCCTTGCATGATCACTGAATTTATCATTAAACTTCAATATTGTCACCAAATTTCACTTTGTATTTATTGAAGTCCATAGTCCTATACATAAGTGGACTTATAAATTGGTAAGTGTTGGAACCCACTTGCACAAAACCAATTGGGTTGTGCTAAGTCCAACACCCGTTCACTTATAAATCTTTTATTTATTTTATTATTATTCGATGTGGGATACTTTTCCCAACACACTCCCTAAAGTGCAACCGGACTTTGACTCATGGCCTAACATCAACAAGCCGGTTGACACTTGCTCACAAATGGACCAGATGATATCTCTTCTTTAACTTCGATCCGGACTGACATCATCATCAGTCCAACAACAACAACGGAGGCTCGAACATGTATCCCAGAATCTAATCCGTTTGGACTTAAAATTCTGATACCATATTTAAGTCTATGGGCCCATACATAAGTAGACTTATAACTGGGTAAGTGTTGGAACCCACTTGTACAAAATCAATTGGCTTGTGCTAAGTTTAACACCCACTCACTTATAAGTCATTTATTTATTTTATTATTATTCGATGTGGGATACTTTTACCAACAGTATCAATGTAACCGCTTAATTTTGATTTTGTTTAAATTAGATCACTGTTGCAGAATTTTTGCAGAGATTTAGCCATTTTGTGTGTTCTGTGTGGCATGAATGTGGTTATTATCTCAATTTAAGATTCAATGGTTTGTGTAGCATAAAAGTTCTCTCTAGGTAAACTTGTATTGCCTGGGTTTTGTGACAGAAACCCTATAATTTACTGGTCTGTTCGCCTACGGGTTTGAGTGCATAAAAAAAGATGTGTGCAAAGCTTGTTCCATAGTTTGGACTTTTTTCATTCCTTTTGATTGGAGAATCCAATTGAAGTCTACATGTTCCTTTGCATACTAATGTCATATGGTGAATGGATGATTTTTGGGCAAGTGGGATTGTTAGAAAATATACGATTGCTTTTGGAATTTGTGCAATCTGTGAACTATTTTATGTAGAATTTTATGTTTTTGACCTTGTGTTGGTGTTTAAAGTTCCAATTTGGTGAGTGAAATGAATACGGAATTGCATATAATTGTATATATCCTAGTTTACCTTTTACTAGACATTTAGTTCTGCACATGCTGGATGGATGAGTCTCTTCTTTCCTGATCTTTTTGGTGTGTTCATATATATTTTGCAGAACTTCTTCAGAATATCGCCTGGGTTTTGCTTTGCTGATGGACTTGCTTCACTAGCTCTTGTACGACAAGGGATGAAAGATAAATCTAGTGATGCAGTTTTTGATTGGAATGTTACTGGTGCCTCCATTTGTTACCTTGGCATTGAGGTTATTGTCTTTTCCATTATCTTCTTCTATATTGTTTGTTTTTTGTTTTACATCTTGACATGGTTTTAATGGGTACTTAGATGTCCTTCATGAGAACAAAAATCTGCTGTGACAACGTTTTGGATCTGAATTGAGGCCTTATCTGTTGATGCTGATAATCATCATTCTGTTATATCTTGATCACTTGTAAAACTGATGTTTTGTGTCCTTTCCTATAAATTTGTTCGTCACTTTAAGATGACACATGATCCTCTTTTGCATATTGGCATATTCAGACTGTTGATGTATGTGAATTGACTGTCGTTGATTGCTTTTTAAGGATTAATCTATATAGTGGCAAAAAAATGATCCAAGGGGAATCTGAAATTACTCTCTTCATTTAAAATTGCAGTCTATATGCAGGATACAGAAAATCATTTTCACTGCCCATCCCTCTTAGGCACATATAATAAATTCATTAGTCAACGAAATAAATCAAACACACACGTTCTTCCAAGTCACCTGATTGACTTCTTCACTGGAGGGAGGTCAGGAGCTTGTTGTAGTGATCTGTGATTTGTGTTTAAAAGCTAGCATCCATATTCTTATTCTAATGGTCATAATCACAATTCTTGACCTCAACACGAATTTTCTCACAATTGATATATATATATGAAAACTTTTCATTTAAGTGCTTTATTTTATTTTAGTTTAGTTTTTAGATCCCTACTTCATTGTGACAGAAGTAACTATTTTATTGATTTCTGCATTTCATTGTGCATTAAGCTAAACCTATGACAGCTATTGCAGCCTCTAGTAAGTTTATCCTATTATTGCAGTCTCTCTGTCTCTACCTCCTCCCTAATCACTCTCTTCCCGGGGGTGGTGGGAAGGACTAAATTAATAAGGGTGATTTCTGTTCTAGATGTGTACCATGACTCTTTAGGGCTTCTTTGAGAAATACAGCATAAAGCTGTATCACTGGAAGCTCTAAAGACTAATTGTGCCATTTATTTTCTTGTATTTTCTATTAAAGAGTCACTGAACCTAAAACGCTTCTGTGGCTTGACGAGAGTTTGAGAAACAAACCTATCATGTAGCTTGCACTAAGATCTAATTTTATAGAATGCACAAACCCATGATTTAGCTGGTAGAATTCATCATACAAGAATGTGGGGGCACTTTTATTTGACTGCTAGGTTGAACAAACTTGGATACCATGTCATAAAACCACTCAATCTAAACTCTTTATATGTTAGTTGAGACCCCATGAATGGTTTTTGATATCTAACGGTTTCATTTTTAGCACATTAGGTTATAGCTAGTTTCTGATAGTTTTTTTTTTTTTTTTCAATTGTGTACTTAATGAAAATGGGCTTGATATAATCTAATATATTTTTCTCACTTGTGATAGAGCATTTGTTACTTTCTCTTGACAATTGGGCTGGAACTGGTGCCTTTTCACAAATTTACTCCGGTTACAATCAAGCAATGTTGGAGGAATTTTAGAAATCTTTGGCATGTTTCTTCTTCAGACTATTCAGAACCCCTTCTAAAATTTCAACCAGAAGCTGTTGCACTTGACTTTGATGAAGATATAGATGTGCAAACAGAAAGAAACAGAGTACTTTCAGGATCTGTTGATAGTGCCATCCTCTACTTGCGTAATCTTCGGAAGGTTTTTTTTTTTTTTTTTTGTCTTGTTTTCATGATATCTATACCGATATGATGTTTAATACTATGGAGAATTCTATTTTATATTTTCATTATAGTAACTTGCATGACCCATTTTAGGTGTATCCTGGAGGTAAATATGGCACAAAAGTTGCTGTGAATTCATTGACTTTCTCAGTTCAACCAGGAGAATGTTTTGGTTTTTTAGGAACAAATGGAGCTGGGAAGAGTACTACTCTGTCGATGTTATCTGGTATGCAATTTATGCTCAAGTTATCATGATTGCACTTATGAAGCCATTCAAAATACCTAATATATGTTTGCATATATAGATTATAACATTCTTATAATGCATGTGTTTTATTTATTGGACAAAACTGATTCTTACACTAACAAAATTGGTGATAATTGGATATTATTATGGAAAACCATAATGTGTCAGTTGGATATTCAAAATTATTGAATGAGGTTGAAGAACTATGTTCTTTTTCAACTGTTGCAGGAGAGGAATCTCCAACTGATGGAACTGCTTTTATTTTTGGCAAAGAAATACGCTCAAATCCCAAGGCTGTTCGTCAACATGTATGCTTAATCACTTATTTAAATTATTTTCCTAATTGAAGGTAGACTATCAGTGTAAATATAAATTATAGAAAACCAAGCTCACTTTTCATGTTACATCAATCCATGCAGATTGGGTATTGTCCCCAATTTGATGCTCTCTTGGAATTCTTAACTGTCAAAGAGCATCTTGAGCTTTATGCAAGAATAAAAGGAGTTGCAGATTACAGGATTGACGATGTATGTATATTATTAGAAGTTTATAATTACTGTAATTCACTTCTAGTTTGTTTATATTTTGTGCACTCTTATGCCCTAAATATGTGGTGTGTGTGTGATTTTTGCATATTATCATCAGGTCATGCAATGTAACATGTTCACATAAGAGTTTGACCAGCACCTTGTCTTATTTTCTTTTCATGGTTTAGAGATGCATTTTTTCTTCCTTGTTAGGTTTTCACAGTTTGGATAAATGTATTAGTTGAGCAATCTTATTAATTGGCACAAATATCACATTTGGATCAAGTTGATGATGGCAGAAGACGCTCTCCTTGTCTTTTTCTTCTTTTCCTCTTATCAAGTGTTCATTTGCTATTTTTTATTGGTTTTATGCGTGACTGATCTACAATACATCAACTTTCCGAGTAGGTTGTGATGGAAAAATTGGTGGAGTTTGACTTGTTTAAGCATGCTGATAAACCATCGTTCATGCTTAGTGGAGGAAACAAACGCAAATTATCTGTTGCAATTGCAATGATTGGGGATCCTCCAATAGTAATTCTTGATGAGCCATCAACAGGTAAGCATGCTGATCCTTCTCTTAGTACCTCAGTTTTGGGAAGAAAGACAAGTAAAAATAAATAAATTCAAAAAAAGATAGCAACATAATTGACGCATCTAAACTTAAATTTTGTTCTTTGATTTCAAAATTTCCTTTTGATTTAATATATAGTGAGTGAGAAGTGTTCATGCTTCTAATATTTTGTTATATTGAGAAATTGTGGCCCTTATTCCACCCTATGAAATTGGGAATTCATTAACCATGGCTGCTTTAGTGTAGCGTATCTTTGGCTTCCTGATTGGGTATATTTGACCAACTTTTAAAAGCTAAATTAAAAAAAAAATAAATAAATAAAAGGAGCAACTCCTAAACTATTCCATGGCCTGTACTTTGGAAATGGCAAACTTTTGCTAGCACTTTAGTTTTAAGATTCAATAGTGAAACTAATTTGGTTTTATGCTATAAAGATTGACTATGGAGGCAGTTTTTCTTATAAGATGATGGAGAAGTGTTTGAAGAACCTGAAGACCATAAATAGATACATAAAGGTGTTGAAACATATGTATAAAGAAACAATCATTAGTATTCAGATGGTCAGATTAATGTAGAAGGTTTTCTATTACAGTTGAATTGTACTAAGGTTCAACTTTGTGTTCTTATCATTTTGCTTTGGTCATGGAAGAGTTGACAAAGAACATCAAAGAGGATGTTCTTTGAGCCTTATCATTTTTCCTTTGTTCATGGATGAGTTAACAAATCATATCCAAGAGGATCTCTCTTAGTATATGATGTTTGTTGAGTAATATGGTTTAGATAGACAACATCCAATTTGCAGTAAACAAGATGTTGAAGTATGGAATAACACTTCAGAGTCTAAGGGGTTAAGTGAAATGAAAAGAGTATATGCACCACAATTTTAAGAGAAGAAAGAAAAGTGGACGAAGTGGGATTAGCTTAGATTGTTTATTGGTCTCACAAAGCACACTTTTTTTTTATACCTGTCTTTAAATATAAAGGAATGGTGGAAGTGAGGAGGTTGTCAATTCTAGGATTTACCCATGATGGTTCAATCGGAATAGGGCAGCAGGAATTATATGGGATTTGAAAATATTAAAACCAAGTTCAAAGGGAGTACATGATTGCAATTTGATAAAAAATGATGTTAGGTATGGGCAGTGAAAAAATGTGTACAAAAGATTGTTGTGGCAGAAATGTCGATGCTAAAATTGATGTGTGAAAAATACTGAGATCGATATATGCGAAAACATAGGGTGGATTAGATAAGGAATGCATGCATTCATAGGAAGTTGAAACCCTTCAAGGAAGAGGAGACATTCGGGAAAACCGAGAAATGCAACAATACAAAAGGTTAAGAATATTGAAGTTGCACAGCCTTGCAGGAGCAAAAAGGATTTTGCAGTCTTAATATTTAGCCTAAACTGGTTGGAGGGGAGGAAAATGATGTCTAACCAACCTCAACTAGTTTGGAATTAAGCCTTAGTTGAGATGAGTCCAGTGCAAGATTCTTGATTGATTATGTTGATGATGTTCTTTTTCTCTGTGAAATGATGATCTCTAGACTTACTTTTTGCTGCAAACTTCAAGATGGTTTAGTTTCCAATATTAATCTAATATTGCATCATGGTGTCAATATGTCATCTACGTTGCATATAATGAAGTTTCCCAAATGAGAATTTTTGAAGCTGACTTATCTTACATTTGATGAGAGGTGGTGGTCTTACATTTATAACTTGCAAAAGAATCCTTTGTGCTCCAGGTTTTGGGAAATTGTTCTGTGCTTAAAAGCATTATCTATTGTTTGTAATTGTTATTGCTCGTCATTATCTCAAATAGCTGCCAGATTGCCAGTTGCTGATTTATTAATGATTTTAGGTATGGATCCTATTGCCAAAAGGTTCATGTGGGAAGTGATATCCCGTTTGTCAACTAGACAAGGAAAGACGGCGGTAATTCTTACCACTCACAGCATGAATGAAGCTCAGGCTCTGTGCACCCGTATTGGAATAATGGTACCGATGTACTTAGACACCACAAGCTTTAATTACTTGGAAGTGACTACCGACACAGCATTTACTTTTTTGTGCTTATCTTGAAGGTTGGAGGAAGATTAAGATGCATTGGAAGTCCCCAGCATCTGAAAACCCGATTTGGAAATCACCTTGAACTAGAGGTATAAAATGACTTATTATTCCTTATTTTATTTATAATTAAAGATTAATCATCCCACTCTATGTACAGGTACATTTATGAAAATATTGTGCATAATCTAATAGCTAATTTTGGTCTGGACCCTCAGGTTAAACCCACTGAGGTTAGCTCTGTAGAATTGGAAAATCTTTGCCAAATTATTCAAGAAAGGCTTCTCAACATTCCTTCACATCCAAGAAGCTTACTTGGTGACCTTGAAGTTTGCATTGGGGCTGTTGACTCTATCACATCTGCAAATGCATCAGTGGCAGAGATCAGCTTGTCACAAGACATGATAATATTCATAGGACGCTGGCTTGGCGATGAAGGAAGAGCGATGACACTTTTATCTTCAACACCTGTTTCTGATCGGGTTTTTGGTGAACAGTTAACAGAGCAGTTGGTTCGAGATGGTAATCATCCTGGCATATATTTTGTTACATATTTTTTTATTTACTTTCTAGATTTGATGCATTCTTCCTAATTGTTTCATCTTTATTTACACATCTTTGAATATTTACTTTCTAAATTTATGCATTCTTCAAAATTAGTGCATCTTTGTTTGGTCATCTTTGAGTATATTTGGTCTCTTCGTAATCATGGATTTTTGTTTTTCAAACTGTCATGATCAAAGAATTTTGGTTGTGCAAAATATGAAAAAGGATTTTGTGGTTCTTACACCAAGCAGAATGGAGGGAGAAGATCCATATAGTCGATAGAAACTAGTTTTCAATTAAGGCTTAGTTGCGATTTATTAACTTGATGGCAAAATATGACCCCTCTCATCAATTATTTTGGAGCTTGCATATTGTAGGAACTCATTCAACAAAGCAGGAAAAACCGAGTTTCAATCATTTGTGTGTTGGCAAACATTGTGCTGTTCCTTCCGTTCTCTTCCCATTATAGATTTGTCAAAATTTGTCTTATTATTTCTGGCAGAATGTTTCATCAACTATATAACAAAATCTAGTTATGCTATCAGTGTGCTATGCTTTTTGCCATCTTTTTGCAAAATACTGCTATCGTAATTTTTTTTTTTTGTTTGAGTTGTAATCAACTTTATCAAAATGTTCTTATAAATTTCTTGCTTATCATATTTCAATGATTCTTTTGTCATGCCTTGGTCAGTATGCAAAGCTCATAGGTTTCTTGTTAGGAATGGCAATGGGGTGGGTTTCGTCATCCTGTCCCAGTCTGCTCCATACAAAATGCACCCAAACTCCACCTAATTGGGGCACAAAAATTCCTGACCCTACTTCCTCTGTTGTTTTCCTTTTGTCCTTGCAATATTTGATGCAAATCCCCAGACACAGAGTGGCCCTGTCATTGTGTATTGTGTTTACATTAAGTTTATTATTATAATTTCATAATTAGGTCAGGGTTGGGGTGGGTCTCTTGGTGGGAAGACTGTTGACTACAACTTGTCTCTGGTGTAGTCTGAAACCCTTTGCCAAAGTTTGTAAAACCATCTCAAATGATATGATGGGGGTACAGCGTAATTTCATCTCTTATTTTTTCAGAATTTAATTTCCAGATTTATGTATGGTTGGTTCTTCATATTTATTAATCTTTATATAGTCTTATTGTTTTGCATTTGTGTATAGGTGGAATACCACTGCCAATATTTTCAGAGTGGTGGTTAACTAAAGAAAAATTTTCCATCATTGATTCATTCATGTGGTCTTCGTTTCCTGGTGCTGCATTTCAAGGGTGCAATGGTTTGAGTGTTAAATATCAGGTAAATTCAATAAAGGTGTAAAGTTACATATTGCATTTATTATTTTATTTGCACGAGTTGGTCCATGAATTTTGAGTTTTATTTGGAGGAAAATTCTAGCGGAGCGAACACCATTTTCTATTATTCTACGTTCTTCTAAGAGACAGCATTACCATTTTGTTGCGGAGTTTTACTTGCATTCTGTAACTACCACTTATTTCATTTCTTCATTTCTTAGTGAATTATATATAATTCATCAGAGTACTCTATCTCAATATCCAAACCTTTTAAAACCCTTTTCTATGTAATCAATCATGGACAAAGTGGTTGACAATGAGGTTCTAATGCCAATGGAATGGTGTGAAACTAAGAGATGTGGATCAAAACCTAAACATTGGAAAGAAAGAATGAAAATAACCTAGAGTTGTTTAATCCATGAGAAAGATAAAAATCAGAAACCTATATATGCACTACTTTGCTATTCGAAGCTTGTGTTGGCCTTAATAGAAACCTAAATAAAAATCAGAAACCTCAGGAGTTCCAGGCAAATGAATATTGGATAAACATGTTGAAAATTTTCTTATGGTATTTAGATGTTCATTTTACAAGTATCCATATATTTGAACTACTTAGACTATATTGGTAATTAAATGATGGAAGAATCCAAATTATATAGATTTAAAAGAACTTGATTTTAAAAAAATAATAATAATTTATTTAACTTTGTTGGAAGAAAAATGCGTAATTGTTGGTGTGCAAATGAAGTTGATTGAAGTTTGCTGCTTGGAGTATATTGGTCAGCAACTTGTGAATGTTATCCTTGGCAAGAATGTATGAGAAAACTTTGGCAACTTGTGATGTTTTTGTGTTTCGAACACTCCAAATGTTCTTAATTTTTGGGTGTGCCCATTCTATAAGCATTGGTCTTTGCCATATTATGTACTTTTGAGTGCATGCATATGCATATGTATGGACCGCATCTGCTTTTCCCGTCAGCAGCCAGTCAGGTTCGAATCATTACTGATCTATAATTTTATTGTAGCTGCCATACGGAGATGGCCTCTCACTTGCAGATGTTTTTGGACACCTGGAGCAAAATAGGTGAAAATACATTAATACTTTCACAAGTCTTGTTAAGTTTGTTTTATTTCTTGCCTAATTCATGCTCATTACAGAAATCAACTGGGCATAGCTGAATATAGCATCAGCCAGGCAACTCTGGAAACCATTTTTAATCATTTTGCAGCAAGTTTTTGAGGTAACACAAGTTTGCTGAACACTAATTCCGTATCCCTTTTTTATTTCTTTGGAGGGAACTTAGGAGAAAAATTTAAACTTTGTAATTTTTTTTTTTTTAATTTTCAGAAAAAGAAAAAGAAAACTTTAGATCATTTGTAAATATGAATTGAAACTGTAATAAGCATATTGAAATATTCTCTTGGTTAAAAAATTTCTCACAAGTTCTCAAATATGAATGCTTCTGGGGAATTTTCTTTTACTCAGACATGGAATTTTATCCGACTTGAAATATGACATGCTTTATCTGAAATCAATTAATAAAAATATAAAAATTGGCGAATTTTAATTTAATTAATTATTAAATGTAAAATACTTCAAATAAATTAAATAATAATGAAATATATAAAATATTCTGAAAACATTATTTACATTATGAGTTATTTGCTCTTAGTTTGCTCGTCTTTTTGATATTAGAATTTTACTATTAATATTGATAAATTATATATATATTGATTATTGATACATTAATTTGGATGAATTTCTGAGAAATTGTGTTAGTAATTTTAGTTACTTATATAATAGATTACTAGATATTTGATAGTGTATATGGACTTAGATAAAAAAAAAAAATAAAAAAAGTAATCTAGCTTTTAATTTTAAATATTTTTATTATTTTGTAATTATTTATTTATGGAATATTACTATTTTTTTCTGTAAAATGATATAATATACTAAATTCTCCTGACTTTTCAAAAATATATTAATTCCCTCTTGACATAATGTTTCGTTATATTATTAGTCTTTTTCGTCGAATTTTTTCTCTATTTTTCGTTATTCAACACCAAAATCGTCAAAGATATCCTTTTAATGACAAAAATGCCTTTTCAGAAAAACACACATTCCCAAACCCATTTTCACCCTGCCCTACTCTTCTTCTTCTTCTTCCTCTGATCGAAGTCTCCACCTTGCCACGTTCTTTCTACTTTGCTGTATGAAATGGTTAATTGAGGATAATGAAGTTACTTTTTATCTGACTTTTGTGGGAATTTAAAAAACAATAAGACTCTTCTCCTCCTCGTTTCAACTCTATCTGCAACCACCGCCAAATAAACTTATATTATTCATATGAGTCACAACTCCAAGCCTAACATATATTACACTCACCATGAATCTTTGATCACCTCTACCTTTGATTTCCTTCTCTATATGTCCAGCAATTGCTCAATGAAAAAGTTAGAAAGATAGAAAAAGAGAAAAAAGAAAACGTATCCAATCAATAATTAAACAATTCAACAGATCCATGGCACAACAATGGCACAACAATCAATAATTAAACAATTCAATAGACCCATGGCATAGAGTATATAACCCACCAATAATTTAATAATTCAACAGACCCATAGTATAAAAAGTAAGTAAAAAAAAAATCTTTCCTCAAAATAACAAAATCTTTTCGGTATCAATATGCAAAACCCAATTCTTAATCTCTATTCTCTTTTTCAACCTTCTCTTAAATATTCAATACTTAATTCATCCGTATCCAATGATTCACATCTCAAAATTGGGTTTAAAATTTATGGAAATAATAATATTTACAAATATGGTTAATGATGTTTTAAAGAGGAAGAAGAAGAAAATGAGAATTGGAATTATGAAATTAAGAGAAAAATTTTTTGTTTTCCATTGAGTTTGTCTTGCTAACTCAATCATCCGTTCCTAGTCGCTGTCTCGCCCACTATCCCACATCCATCCTGATCCACATTCCTAACCCGTCTTTAATTCTTATTGTGCGGTCGATATTTGAGGATTGTTGTTCTATTAAATATATTCTCCAAGGATTTTGATGGCCTTTTTATTTTTTTAAAAAATAAGCTTTGTGGTAGTGAGTAGTGGTAGGTAGTGTCATGACGTTGTGTACAAAGAGAAGGAATGGAGGGGATTAGAAAAAAAAAAAGAGATGAGGAGAGGAGTTTGGATGGAAAGAGAGAGGTGAAAGAGGAGTTTGCGCATTTCAATCTTTTCGCCTATTAAGAAGAAGAATAATAAGGGCATTTCAATCTTTTCGCCTATTATTAACGGCAAAATGGATGAAATTTAGACGGAAAAGTCGATTAATATGTTATGCAATTCGTCAAAAGAAAGTTAGTGTATTTTTGAAAGGTTATGGGAGATTTAATATATTATGTCATTCTATATGAAAAAAATAATAATTATCCATTTATTTATTTCATTATATTTATAGTTATTTTGAATTTCAAAATAACATTTTACCTCTAAAAAATATATGATATAAAGGGTTGCTCATAAAATTGACTCGAATTTAACTTAATATTTTCTACTAGTAAATATGATGATTGAGTAGTGATTCAACTTGAGTCCATTTACATCAAACAATTTAATGTTAATTTCGAGTGAAATATATTTTTTTTGATGTGTTAATTGCAGCTATTAAGTTAAATATCAATGTTTTGATAACTTTGTCAATAAAATTTAAAGGTAAAATTTATTTTATATTTATTTTGATTATAATTTTTTAAATTATTTTTATCGAAATATATTTTTTTATTAATGAAAGACACATTTATTATAAAAAAAAATAATATAAAACCGACTCATTTTCATCTGTGTAAAACCTCACCTCGTTAACTGCGGATTTCCAAAGGACAAGAAAAGAATTTTAATGAGAAAGAGATTTAGAGTTTATCAAGTTTTAAATCCGGTATTTATGATGTTTGATAATATTATTCAATCTGAAACTTAAATGTTTTAAATTGTTTGGTAACATACGTCATAAAAATTTTAATTAAATTAAAAATTATTTAAAATTTAAAGAATTCAAAATTTTTAACTCAAAATATGGATTGAAAATAATAAGCAATTAAAATTTTCGATGGTACACTTAAAATTTTTAATTTTACAAAATATATCCTAAGATTGAAATTGAAATTCAAGATTTTTGTTCATCTTGTTATTTTCTTTTAATTTTTAAAAATGTTCATAATTCTATTAAACATAATTCTTTTGCATAAATAAAAAAGAAATATTTAAAGATATATAAATAATAATAATTTATTTAACCTATCAGGGGGTTAAGGGCTCAACTTTTCCCTAGCGAAATTCAAAATTTTGTGATTAATTTTGAGATATTTTGGCTAATAAATTCAATGACCAATTTGACTCTTCCTTCGATTGCTTTTGCTCATTTCTTTGTTTGAATTGATAGATATTTAACTAAGAGAGTGTTTGGATGATGATAATTGTTAATTGATCAATTAGCAAAAATTATAATCAGCAATCGCAATTTTTATCTATTATTATATTTTATCGATTTGAAGAAAATAAATTTTTAAGGTCTTTAATATTTAGACATTTAAATATTTAATAATTTTTCAATTATCAATATATGTATTTTTAAACGGTAATTTAATTTTAAAATAAAAAATCCAAACACCCCTAAGTCTAAAGTCTAAAAGGGAGTTGGAATTATGAAATGGAGAAGGAAGAAAAATAAAATAACTATAATGAGTTTTTAAAAATTGATAATTAAAAAAAATCTTAGCATTAACTAGGAAAAAATAATAGTTAGATTTATATTCAATTAAAATTCTAAAGTAGCAGTTTAAAAGAAAAATAAATAAATATTAACTGATATGATTTAATTTTAAGAGAAAAAGAACTGTTTGGTAACTATTTGCAATTATATATATTATAATTATGCTAATTTTATATGGTAATGGTCTCATATATATAATAAAGATATAATAATATCATGTGAAAAGAGTTTTTCATGGATGAAGTTTTAGGTAAGAATAAAATATAGTTATAAAACATTTATATTAGAGAAATATAAATAAATTAATGAAAAAAAATAAAAAATATTAATAGAATTGTATTTCGTTATAATTATTATTATTTTAAGTAATAGATTAGAATCCTTACTTTTCATATATTTATTTTATTTTTAATTTTATTTATTTAATATTTTTTGAATTTTTATTTCTTAATAAGTGTTCTTATGACACTAGTTAAAAAAATTATTTTTATTATTATAAAAATTAAAAATTTCAATTAGATTAAACTAATACATATTAATTTATATTTTTGTTACATAATATTTCCAAAGAAAGAAAACAAGACTAAGGATGTAAATTTATTTTCATTGAAAGAACATTTTCTTTGGTCTTAATTTATATTTTCTAGTCAAAAGGAATCTATGAATCTCTATAATTTCCCCCATGCATTAATTATTTTTGCATTATGAGGTCAAAGATAGCTCTCAATTTTATACTATTTTTGTCTCATTAAGAATTTTTGCATTACTATAACTAAAAGTAAATGTGTATGTCCCAATGTGTCTTAATTAGGTGCCTAACATTTTCGACTTTTGGTTTTACTTCAAAATTATTTGCTTCTACACTCTAAATTTAATGGCAAATTTTCACAGAAGTACTTTATGATTTAGTATTTTCAGAAAATAATATGATATATATTTTCATTTGTGTTATTAATCTATTAATTATAAGATTAAAGGTGAAATTTCGTCTTAAAATTTTGATAAATTCTCAAATAACTCTTCTCGATAATTTTTAGTTATAATAACTTGAAATTTTTAATATTTTAAGCATATCTCCCACTTTTATACAAACAAGTGAGAATAATAAAATTAATTTGAATCATAGTATGAGAATTGAAAATCAAACTATAATACATAGTTTTTTATTATAATAAAATGTGATTTTAAATGTCTGACAATAAATAATAAAACGTGATTTATTTCATTTAAATATATTTTTTTTAAGTTTTTATTAATAATTTATTAGTAAAATTTGCTAAACACATAATAACAGCAATGTAGAATTCACTGTTTAATTTATACATAAAGTGAATGTACCCATAACAATTTTCATCACTCCTACTCTTTATTCTTCTACCTGCCGTGGCAGCCAACTGGCACATGAATGAATCCCCCAAGTCTAGAAGAGGACAACAAGGCAAGGACATTTTAAGAGTCTTGAGGTTATGTTATGACTTCAAATATTGGTGGTTTATATTGTAAACAATAAATTATCATGATATTGATATAGTAATGCATAAAATAATTTTTTTAAACTAAATTCACATAATCTAAACTATATCATTATATTTTGGCCATGATTATTGATTGTCATGTAACAATCAAGATCGCAATTTAGAATTTGTTTGATTTATCCATTGTGATTAGTGTTAATGACAAATGATTAATCAGTAGCTAATAATTAATATTTAATGTTAATAACTAAAATTTTTAACATGTATATCTAATTAAAAGACACTAACATAAAATTATGATTAAAAATACAAATAAGAATTATTTATATTAATATTGATTAAAAATAAAAAATTTATCTATTTCAGAATTAATATTTTAATTTTTTTAGTATGTTTCAATTTAATTGTTTCATTTTATAATTCAAATTATATTTTATCTTAACTTGATAATAATATAGTTAGAATATATAAAAATTAATTAAAATGTATAAAATATGAACAAAATTAGAAAAGTAGATAGATTAAAGTAATTAATAAATTATCAATAAGATATGATCCAAGTGATAAGATATACTTGTACCGTATTATAAGATTTTAAAATTAATATGTAGAAAATATATATATTACGAGGAACAGTTACGAATTCTAAAAAAGTATTTAGTTATATAAATTATAAAACGAAAATGAAAATACAAATAATTAAATAATTCTAGAAATTTCAAATCTTAATATCCTTTGCGCATTTAAAGAATGTAGATATTAAAAAAAAAATTCTAACACAAAAATGTATTAAATAGCCAGAGACGAAGCCATAAAATAAATATTGGGTGGACTGAAAATTAATCTTATTTAAAAAATTATGTTTAAATTGATCAAATGAAAATTTTTTCTATGATTAAAGATATTTTTAATTAATTTTGAATAGATCAAAAATTAATTTTATATAAAAAATTGTACTTAAATAAACTAAGTAAATTTTTTTATATATTAATAGAATTTTTTTTTTCACTCTATGAGACTCTTTCAAGAGGCATGTGCCTAATTATATTATCCTTAATTTGAAGTACATAACAATGTACATAGATATATAATCTGTGCACCCATTAAAACAAAAATAACTGGAAAGCTTTTGTGTGTGTGTGTGTGTGTGTGTGTGTGTGTGTGTATAGTGTAGCTAATTAAGCCCACGGCAGCTAGCTACTTACATTCCAAATAGCTAGCATTATTGCCCAATTCCTTGATTATTAATTAATTAATTAATTCTACATTAATTGACACAATTCATTTGCATGATTGAGATAGTAAAATGGTTGCACACTCTCTAATCTCTGCTTTCTTTCTCTTTCTCTCTTTCTCGCCCTCAATCTCTAATCTCACACCAAATAATTTTGGTGTCTCATTTTCTTCTTCTTTCTCCGAATATGCATATTGAGCCACTAAATCAAGTAGCTCCTTGCACTTCCTTTTCATGTTTGTGAGCTCCGAACTTAAAATTCCATTTTCTTTCTTGAGACGTCTATTTTCATCAATTAGGATTCCAAATTCAGATGATGATGAAGTCGATGATGATCTTTGATCTTCATCGGATTCATGTGGTGTGACTTGAATTGGTACATTAGATTGTTGCTTATTAGACCATGCTTTTCGTCGACGAATTTGGCATAATAACTCTCTTTCGCCCTTTCGAAACATGTCATTGCAAAACTCCCATCGACTAGTTGTAACTTTGCGAAAACCCTAACAATTTCACAATATATGAATAGGTTAAATAAAGAAAAACACAAATCTTTAGAAATTGTGTTATTCTAAACGAAACCATTAAACTTCATATTGATAAAATATAAGATAAAAAAAAAATAATCAATATGATGCAAATGTAAACGAGATGATAATATGTTCAACTCTTGGCATTTTTTATATATATTTTAAATAAAATGAAACATGAAAATTCTATTCATGACTTTATAATGAATGTATTAAGTCTTACTAAAAACATATATAGAAAGCTAGTTTCGTGTGTAGCAGTTAAGTTTTTTATGAGATCCGCTTCAAAATTTTGACTTTTTTTATATTTATCCTCTTAAGAATTTTTAGTATAAAAAAAAAAAAAAGAAATTACCTAAACATATTGAATTCAAAGGAAAAAAAACATATATAATTGTGGGAGAAAAAATAAATTAATAATCAATTAAAGAAGTTTTACAATAATAAGTGTGAATATATTTTATTTTGACTGAACGTATAAGTATAACAATCCATTAAATTAAGTAATTAATATCTTAAACGAAGAACAAGTGAGCGGATGAAGCAAGGTTAGGTTAGATAGTACCATTTAACCTATTCTAACCTTCAACAACCAAACTTTTAATAAAACATACCCAAATTCAGAATTTTCGAACTTAGTCAACTTGACCAAAACAAAACCTAAATTCTGTATACCCATATGGTAGACTAACAATAGTTTTTGAATCCTGAATTGGTCAATTAATTATTATAATCAACAATTTTTTTTCCCATACATTCAAACACTTTTAAAGAAGAGAGAATTATCAAATTTTTATTTTTTTATTTTACGATTTAAATTTAAAAATTTTAATGTTATTCACTTGAGTAAATCTTATCGGAAAAAAAAAACACTTGATTTTTATATTATGAAACAAATATTTTATTATGCTATTATTAAATATTTTAATTATTATCAAACAAATACTCAATTATTTAATAATAATAATAATAATAATAATATTGAAGATATATACATACATATGTGTTGAGTTGCCGGACGAAGCTTGAGAAGTTGCTATGTTTGAAGAGTGTAGGTAAGAGATCACGAGCAAACTCCGCCGGCTGCCATACGACGAAGCCTGTTCCGTCATCGTTCCACGATATCACGGGGTCGGTAGCCGGATCCTCGACGAGCATATACGTTTTCAATAAAAACGGTGGAGTTGATTTCCGAACATATTCGAATAAACCCTTATTATTATTACTATTATGATTATTATCATCACTATTATTACTATCTATTGCCATAGACTCCATATATGATAATTTAAAGAACAGAAAAACAGAAAAGAAACGAAACAAATTAAAAAGAAAAATAAAAGACTAATAATTAAGGAGAGAAAGAGAAGAGAAGAAGGGCAGTTAAGAACTCCCAACCCCAACAATAGAAACCCAACACGACTCCACAGTTCATGAGAAATGCAAGGTTCTGGTTTTTTTTTTTTCCTCCTCTTTCTTTCTTATTCCTCTCTTTTTTTGAAACGTATGTTCTAAGGCTAAACAATATTTATAAATAGTTCTATTATACGTGTATATATATATATATATATATATATATATATAAGAAAAGGAAATTGTGTGTTTTTTTGATGGCTTATAAGGGTAATCAATTAACTTAATATTGACTGGTCAATTAACAACAGTGACTCTTCTTCTGTTTTCTTTTCCACCCATGTGTCATATAGAATTTCTTTTTTCAAATTTCTTAGGTAGGTTCTTATTTATTTATATTTTTCTTAATTGTTAATTCCTTCTTCAACTTCTTATCCAATGCAATTCTCTCAGTCATTCTTTATTACAATTATATATATATATTAAAAATGTTGAATTTTAAATTTAATAATATTTCACACGTTCAATTTATTAATTTTTTTGCATAAATTGATACCTGCAAATGTTTCTCACAAATAGATTTATAAATGATAGAAAAATTTTATTTTGATATATAAAAAAGGGTAAATAACTTTTTAGTTCTTGAAATTTAACCTAATTAATATTTGCATTTTTATTTTTTAAAAAATTAATTAGTTAGTTTATATATTTTTATTTAGTTAGACATTTTGATCTGTCCGTATAAATTTTTCACTTTTTTCGTTAAAAAAATATAAAAAAATTAAAAAGAAAAAAGAAAATATAATAAAAAGATGAAAATCCCTTGTTCTTCATTGTCTAGATTTATCTTTTTCTCTTTTTTTTTTTTTGCCTTTTCATTTAATCAAAATTAAATAAATTATTAATTAAAATTAAAATAAATAATTTTAATTAACAATATTATTTTTTATTTAATTATTTAATTAAATTTATTTTTTATATTTAATTTAAAATTAAAATAAATAAAATTACTTTTTACATGTTTAATTAAAATAATTATTTTTTTATATATTTAATCAACATAATTATTTTTTTTATATCTAATCAACATTAAAAAAGAACCTTGTATATATATAAAAATAAGAGAAAAAATAAAAAATTTTAAATATTTTAAATTTAATTTTAAAAAAAGTAGAGAATGACTAAAGTGTCTAATGAAATTAAAGTATAAAGACTAATTAATTAATTTTTTAAAAAATAAGAATATAATTATTAATTAAATCAAATCTCAAAAATTAAAAAGTAATTTACCCAATAAAAAATACTTGAAAAAGAAAACTATTACAACTTAAATTTATAACTTATTACATTAATACGTACACATCACTATTGAACTACTAATATAATTGGTTGCATGATAAAAAAAAAAAGAAGGTTAATAACAAACTCATTTGGAGTTTTATATGTAAAAATAAACAGTGGTGATTTTAGGGGGACGGATTAACGCCGAAGCCCATCATCCCATAAAAAATAAAAAATGAAATTTTTACATAAATATGATAAAAGGAAAATATTTAATTTTTATGATTGCAACAAAATCTTTATAAACTTACGCCTTCCTAATTATAGAATTACAAATATACGCACACTATCTGCAACATAATTATTATCACATTCACACCCTTTAAGAACACGTGATTGACAGCAAAAAAACAGGAAGTAGCTGACAATCCAATGTTTCAGTAGCTATCTGACTGAACAAGTGAGCAACCTAGCCTAAAAAAGATGGGCAGGTTTCAATTTTCAAGTCCAAAAAAAGAGAAATTAGTTATATACTTTTAATGGATAGAAAAACAATAAAATCTTCACGAGAAAAATTTAAAAAATATCAAATTAATAATCAAAAATACCTTAGAATCAAGAAAATTAATATATATTTTCTGCAAAACGGTATATGTTAACAAAAAAAAATAATCAACCAAATAAAATCAAAAATAATAAAAAAATATACCAAAAATTAACACAAAAATCAACCAAACATATATCAGAATAAATAAATAAATATATCAAAATTCTCTCGTGCTCAAAAGAGGACATGCTTATTTCTTGAATTTTTTAACAAATTTATTTTGTCGATGTCAAATTAATTTTTAGCACGCGATATCTTTTTAAAATTTTTATCTTTAAAAAATTTAATCACGCAAATCCATAAACTCAAGATTAAGAAATTAAATCTCATGATGGATTTGATTAAAAAAAGAGATAAATCTATTGTCATCATAGATGAGATGATGAGAAATTATACGGTTGAGCTTGTTGTTTTTATTGGTGATGGCCTTACTTTGGATGTACTTAGTAACAAGGCATTGGTCCCAATATGAGTATCAATAACCATCGCACTTACTCGTCCGATTGTTAGATTTTGGTTATCTTTTATTGTGTTGATAAATGTTGAATGAAAGAAAGAGGGAGATGAAAATTGGAATCATATGGTTAAAATGTTAACACGGAGTTTTGAATTTAATGGTGGAAGAAAGGTTTTAATGATGGAGAGTAAATGGGGTTTAAAGAGTTTAAATCTCTCTATATATATTTTCAGCTGTTGGAATCTGAATTAGTGTTTTAATCATCATTTTGCGGTGTCGAATTTGAGAAAGGAACTTAAAAAGAATAACAAAACAGTAATTAAGAAAAAAATCAAAATACAACATTTTTAAAATATAAAATATAAAAAAAAATAAAAATAAAAGTCTGTAAAATTGAAAAAAAAAAAGCATAGGATGTAAATTCCTCAAAAAAAAAAAAATATTAGTTTATATAAAAAAATTTTGCTTGACCCACAAACTCAACTTTTTATATAATCTCACCCCACTTAAAATTTATTTTTAAAAATTTTAACATCTACATGAAAATTTTAATTATTTATTCATTTAAAATTAATTTACTGAATTCGTTCTCTAAATGGTTTAAAATACTCATATATATTTTCTTTTAAAGTAATTATAATATATGGTTTTCCCTTATATCAATTCATTTAAATATATTTTGTCATTTTATTATTTCTCAAAATATGTCTATAATTAAAATTTCATCTTGACAATTTCAATTGTAGATTAAAAAATAAAGTAAAAATTAAAGTGTAAGATTCAATTTATTAAAAAAATTTGTGTTTTGAAAACTTAACTAAAAAAAATGAAAGGTGGACTTCCTATAAAATTAATATCCCTTAGACTTCCTATAAAATTAAATATCCCTTAAGTATATATATATATATCATCATAGTACAAAATGAAATAAAAAAGACTAATTAATTAATAAATACACTAATTTTCAATCGAAGAATACAGCGTATATATACACTTGACCTATCAACATACTATGACATAATCTCATTTCTTAGGTCAAATTCTAGAAGGAAAACGAAGAGAGAGACAAAAATAATTAAAATAAATTAATATATATATAATATTTTGATAAATAAAAGATAATCACACGTGATGCATGGGTAAATTATTGATGAGATGAACGGTAGTGATTTTGGTGATGAGCTAATTTATTTATTTTTTAATTTTTTTTTCTGTTAATTGATACTCTCTTCGTTCTAAAAAAAATAGTTATATTTCATTTTATATGTAAATTAAAAAATTTAATTATTTTTAATTTATTATATTAATTTTATCGCTTTTTTTTTAAAATATCTCTGTTTAAAGTATTTTTATTATATATAAATATATTTTTATTTTATTTTCTAATATTTATAATCATTCATCTTAATTGATTGTCGTATTATTAATACTCTATTTAATAATTTACCATTCAATAAATTTAAAAAATTCTTATATCAAAATATTAAAAAATATTTTAATAAATTTATAATTTCAAAATATATATGATGATATTGATATAAATTAATGAAAGATTTATTTAATAATTATTTATTAAATTAATATTTTAAAAAATAAAGTGAATTATAATTTATAACAGGTAAAAAAAAAATAGATTTATTTTTTTTTTTTTTTTGAGAAAAAGAGAGTGTATTAATTTAGTCATACTTTCCACATTCTTTATTCATTATCTAACGTGAAATTTCCTCTGTCCAAAAAATTTCTTTCTTTTTGTGTTTATTTTCTTCTTCCACTAATGAATCATTCATCTCATTCTTATTATAGTTTCTTTCTTTCTTTTTATTTTTTGTTAAGAAGACAAATGACTTTTTTACTTTCTGTTCACTTTTCATTTCATCTCTATTAATTTTTTCTACGCTAGCTCTACAAACTTGTAACCTTACCTGCCAAAGTTATTCGTGTATGACACGCGCTATGGTAGATTATCTAATCACAATAATTTTCTTTTGTTATTTGGGTTACAGCTAATCATTGATAATTGATAACAAACCATAACAGAATCAAATTAATTTAGTGATATTAAAATTATTTTAAATATTAAAAAAATTTGAATTTGAGACTCAATCGATACTAAATTTGCTAAATAAAATAAATCATAATGATAAAAATAATATTTTTTAATTTCTAAATATAATTTTAAAAATTAATTAAAAGTATTTCTCTAATTATTCTATTTATCAAATATCTCAAAATTAATGATTGAGATTTCAAAATACCCAATAAGGATTTTAATAAACAATTATTTATAAAATTAGTGTTTTAATTTAATGTTAAAATGAAATCGTTTTAGTTGTGAATACTAAAGTTTAATTCTCATTCATATTAAAATCTCCTTTCTTAATGCTAAATAAAACCATATATAAAATTGATGATGCATAAAAATGTACTTGGTTATAAATAATTGGAATCCTTGCTAGTATGACGTGAATGTGATTTGATTGGGCGCGTTAATTTTCCTCCCAACTAACCCTGGATCACTTATGTTAACATTCATTTCTCTATTTCTTCCTTCATTTATCATCGTTCGTGTTTCTTTGTCTTCCCTTTCTCTCTGCATATTCTTTGTCTTTTTCTCTCGAATTAAACCCTCTTTCTCAAAATAAACCTTATGAATCATCTCTTTTTCCTGCAAAAGACAGACATATATACTATTTTGTCACTGTTATTTGTAAATTGGTTTAAATGCTTTATGAGGTACGAATACCCTTTTTTTTTTCGTTTTCTTCATGTATGTGGGGTATACATGAATAAAAAATTAAGGGTTTGACTTTCGAATAAAAAATATGGGGTTTATGTAACTAGGGATTAGGTTTTTTCTTATTAGGATTTTAATGTGGGTTTTAATAGTAAAGTTAAAAATTGGGATTTTGTCAGTAGGGATAGGGAAATATTAGGCTTTCATGAGTATGGGGAAAATTAGGCTTTACTGAGTATGGAAAAATTAGGGCTTTTCTAGGTAGGAGAAAAAATAAGGCTTTTTTAGGCAAAGGAAAATTAAGGCTTTTCTGGGTAGGAGAAAATTAGGGTTTTATGGGTGGTTGAAAATTGGGGCTTTTCTTAGGAGGTTTGAAATTAGAGTTTTTCTGTCTATATGAAAATTGAGAATTTTCTAGGTAGGTTTGAAATTGGAGTTTTTCTGAGTAGGGTTGAAATTGAGGCTTTTCTGGGTAGGACAAAATTAGGGCTTTTATAGGTAGTTGAAAAATGGGGCTTTTCTGGGTTAGGAAAAATTAGGAATTTTCTAGGTAGGTTTGAAATTAGGGCTTTTCTTGCTAAGGAAAAATTAGGGATTTTTTGGATAGGGGTGAAATTGGGGCTTTTCTGGGTAGGAGAAAATTATGAATTTTGTGGGTGGTTGAAAATTCGAGTTTTTCTGGGTAGGAAAAAATTGGAGTTTTTCTGGGTAGATTTGAAATTAGGGTTTTTCTATCTACGAAAAAATTGAGAATTTTTTGGGTAGGTTTGAAATTGGGATTTTTTCGGGTAGGATTGAAATTAGAGTTTGCTAATTAAATAAAATTAGGGATTTAAATTGTAATTCAAAATTGAGGACAATTAGCTGTAATTAGTATCTGTTTATTGTTGCAAGCAATTATTTTTCAATTGTTTTGATTTATTATGATTGTTTGAACTTTTGTTCCACCATTACTAACTTAAGGTTTTTTTTTTCTTGTTTGTTTATGGATGTTTGGGATTTTCTATTTTTGTATCTAGGCATGTTAATTAGGGGTTTGTTGAATATGTATGTTATATAATGGTTGACACAATGCATATTAATTTTTATTAAGGAGGTGAGTGAGTGTATGATCCTAAGCTGAGATATGTGAATAGGAATATTGATAGACTTGAAAATTTTGACCCTGATTATATACAAGTTGATGAAATTAGGGTTAAATATAAAACAATATTAGGAATTCACAATGTTTCTAAAATATGTGTGCTTAAACCTAGGAAACAACTTCATGATGACCTAATTTTAGTAGATAATGATAATTCAATTAGGAGGATTTTTAGATTCAATTAGAACCAATAGCAAGGTCACTGAGCTTAATATTTATGCAACACTATGTTTCAAAACAATTTGTTACCTCCGCCAGTAGAGGTTCATGATGGTGCATCTATTGTAAATGAACCTAATGAGTCAGTAGCTAATATCAACATAGATCCACAATTTAGCTACGTGGGAATAGCAAGTAGTGATGAGCCTAGGTTAGATACACAAGTCAATGCACCTAATGATGATGTCAGTGAGCCTAGTAGTAAGGATAGCAATTGGGAGGGTAGTGGAGAGAAGGGTGAAGAGGTTTAGGGAAGTGAGGATTCATATAATGATGCCATTGAAAATGAGGTGCTAGGGAGAGAGTAAGAGTTAGGTATGATGAAAATGATCGTCTGCCTTTCTTCATGCTTGAGATGTCATTTGGGAATGTGAGAGAAGCCAGAAATGCAGTGGCTAAAGGGGTGAAGTTAGCCTTAAAACCCAATGAGCCAATTAGGATTAGGGTCAAGTGTATAACTGACCCAAGATATCCTTTTTTTGTTATTTGTATCCAAAGATGGAAAAATCTAGGTCTAGTTGTCAAAACCCTAAACTCTAAACATAATTGTTTTAGAACTTTCAAGAATTCCTTTTGTAATGCCAATTTCTTATCTAGACATTTTAAGGGAATGTTATATAAGAACCCTAATATAAAGGTAAAAGATCTTAAGCAAGCTGTTGAGAATGAACTTAAAGTGAGAGTTAAAATGTCCATGTTAAAGAGGGCTAAGATAATTATAGAGGAAGAACTTAATGGCAGCTACAAGGTTGGGTTTGGATACCTTGAGGCATATATTGCTACCATGAAAAGAACCAATACTCGTACTTAGGTATAAATTGATTTGTGTAAAAATAGTTTAAAAGAAAGGATTTGAAATTTAAAAAGGATGTTTATTTGTTTCAGTGTTGTAAGATTAGGATGGTTGAATGAGTGTAGTCCAATTAAAGGTTTAGATGGGCGTTTCTTAAAGGGAGTTTGTAAAGTACAGGTCTTTTGTGCTGTTGGATAAGATGCATATGATCAAATATTCCCTATAGCATGAGTTATCATAAATAAAGAAAACTGGAAGAACTGGACTTGGTTTCTTCAATGGCTGGTTAAAGCACTTAATCTTGGTACTGGAAGCAAATTGACCCTGATATCTAATATGTAAAAGGTTAGTGTTATTTTTTCTCTTATAATTGCTATTTAAATTTATTGGATATTTGCTAATTATGAGTTGTTATCTGTATGCAGGGGTTGATCATATCAGTGGAACAAGTGCTCCCTAAGGTATAGCATAGATAGTGTGCTAGACACATATATGCTAATTGGTCAAAAAAATGAAAAGGGGGAGCACTTAAAAAGGAATTTTGGATATGTGCTTGGAGCACATATGATGAGTTTAAAGACAACTTGAAGGCACTTGGGGAGCTTAGCAAGACAGCTGCTGGTGATTTGCTAAAGTATGTCCCACACAATTGGTGTAGAGCATACTTTAGCACAAGAAGCAAGTGTCATATGGTGGACAATAATATTACTGAGAGCTTCAACTTAGCAATTAAAGATGCAAGGCACAAAGCAATCATCAGTATGTTAAAGAATATAAGGCTAAAGTGTGTGAATAGGATGAGAGGCAACAAGAAAGCAATGGAGAAATGAAAATATCCCTTCTCCTCAAGTGCTATGACAATGTATCTGGACAACAAGGAAGCTGCAGTGAAATGTGAAATGGTGTTTAACAATGAAGTTGGATTTGAGGTTGAAAAAGGAGAGGAGAAGCATATTATCTATTTAGACAGGCAATTGTGCACTTGCAGGGCCTAGGATCTCATATGAATCCCATATGCTCATGCTATATGTGCCATGTATCACCTGAGAATAGACCCTTTAATGTACATATCTAGTTGGTATAGTAAGAAACATATCTGGCATCATATGATAGGCTATATAACCTATGCCTAGGAAGAAGTTTATGAGGGTTGAAGAATATGAAGCTATTCAACCACCAATAATTGAAAGGATGTCTAGCAGGCCAAGGAAAAAAAGGATTAGCATAGAAAATGAGCATAGGAATATTGGTGTTGTAAAGCTATCTAGGAAGGGTAAGAAGATAACATATATAATTTGTCAATCAGAACAACATAATAGAGTTAGTTGCCCTAACAAAAATGTTGTAAGTAACTTGCAAATTAGTTAATTTCTTGTCCCTTACTTTATGGTGTTATCTTAAGTTACATTTGCAAATGTTTTCCATATGTTTTAAGGCACAATGAGTTAGGCTATCTAGAAGCATTATTGGCCCTGCCATATCTGCTGTAATGACTCAATCTCCTGCTATAATGACTCAACCTTCTACTGCAATTACTCAACCTCCTCCAAGAATACAACACCACAAAGACCAACCCCTACCATGTCAACTCCAGTTGGTCCTTTCTTAAATACACAAGAATACTAGGTAGATACTTAGAGGTTTTGGTTGCCTGGTTGATGAAGTTACAAGTGAAAGTGTTTTCAATGTAAGTACTTGTGTATATATTGTTCCATGATTGGAACATGTGACTTTTGTTGTAGTGATTAATTGTGAAAAGTTTTATGTGTTGTTGTAAATGTGTTTGCAGCTTGAAATGCCAAGTCAGAGGGTGAATAATGATGCAATTCCAACTCCAGATGGAGATCGAAATCCAGTAATCAAATATCCAATTCCTTCTGATAAAGACCTGAGAAAGAACAAGAATAGAACTTCTACATCAACAAACATAAGGAAGATCAACTTCACCGGTGATGGCTTACAGGTCATCTATGATACTAACTTGCCCTATCAACCTTCTGGTTTACAATGGAATGGAAGCCCTAGCATCACAACAAGACAATTGCAGGAAAGGGCAAAGAAAATGATTGACCAGCATAAGAACATGAGAAAAAATTCAGTGCTTTGAAAATTAGGTAAAAAAGCAATTATGCTCTGTGAATAATTTGAAGATAAGGTTTTAGTATTTTTGTACATGAATGGTATATTTTAAACATATCCTTTATATTGCCATTTTGGCTTAAAGAAGTTTCAACTGAAATTGAAACTTGATAACAGTTGGTTGAAGTTCCACTGGAACTTTTTTGATGTTTTTGATAATATGTTTATCTCTCATAACAATAATATATTTTGTAAAATTCTTGCTTTAGCTTATGCTTTAATTGTTGGCAAAACTTTGAATTGTAATTATTTTGTATTTTATAAAATTTATCGCTTTAATTGCACAAGAATTTATATTTAATTAATATACATGTATGGAGTTTATGACTCAGTTTTAATCTCCTCATTTTTATCAATTGGGTTTTTTAATGTAAGGTTTTTCATACTTTGAATATTTAATTGAGTCTTGAAAAAGTAAAAATGCTAATTTGATATTTTAGGTATAATTTAGAAATATATTTAAGCATTTCCCTTTAGAAAATTTATTTGATACGTGTAAAGTAACTTTAAAAAAATTTAAGTTTATATAAACATATTTTATTATTATTATTATTTTACTTATATTTCTATAAGTTCCGATTAAAATATATATTGATATAATTTTTTTTATTATTTTAATTTTTATATTGGACAAAAGAAAGATCAAAAGCATGCGCATGCGTTGTCCTTAAGATTTTCCATAAAGTTAAAGAAGATTTAGAAGGAAAGAGTGTCCAATGTCCTCCTTTTTCATAAGTAGCAGTGTTTTTATTTTTCTAAGTTTGGATTTGTAATAATTATATACCTTTATTTATTATATGAATTACTGAAATTATTTTGATTTTTAATATTTTTTACTGTTCTCAAATTAATGTTTAATTTAGAAGCAACCAAATGGTTAAGTCAAGCTCTTTTGTCCACAAAACATGGATGATGTTGATGATTATATATGTATAATGAATTTTAAAAAAGTTAATTCAATTTCACAATTATATTTGGAAACATTTATGAAATTTTATATAACTAATCCAAATTCTATAAACATAGTTAAAATTTCAAATAAGTTTCACAATTGAAACATTAAACTTGTAAAAGTAGAAAATTATCCATAACTTTCATTCATTTTCCATGAGTAATTAAAAATTTAATTTTTGCATATTTGAAGTAAACATTCATTTTAATATCCCTAAACTTATTTTGTTATTGAGCTCTAAATTTTTATCATTCCACATTGACCTCTCTATAACTTTTTCTTTTTTCACATGAAGGGCATTTTTATGGTATAAATGAAATTGGTGAGAAATTCACTAACAGTAACTTAAAAATATTATTTTTTTAATTATTGATACTAAAATTTTTAATTATATGTATTAAACAGTGCAAAATTTTCATAATTTGTAAATTTTCACTTTTTACACGTATCTTATGAATTTTACTTTTATTATTAAAAATGTCCAATATAAAAAAAATAAAAAATTGAAAGCTCACTATATAAAAAAAAAAAAATTAAGAGCTCATATAAAATAAACAAGTATCATCAATAATGATTATTTCAGATAAAATATAATTATAATACAGTTATTTTAAATAAATATAAATAAATTAATATCAATTAAAAAAATTGATATATTAAATATATAAATTTCAAAATTTTTTTTATTTTAAAATATATTTAAAAATAACAACACTTTTAATTCAACTTTCAATTTCTTTTTCTATACAAATCAGAAAAATTCAACAAAATCTCATATATTAAATATCAAATATATTTTTTAAATAACTCCAAACAAAATTTATTTATAAATATAATGCATATTGAAAAATTATTAGGTAGGATAAAAATATAATTTTTTTATTTATATAAAAATAAATTTATATGAGTGTATTTTATTTTAATTATATTTTATATGAATCGGAGAAGTATATAATAATTTTTTATCCATATTAATTATCATCACATGATATGGAGACAATATTGGTGCGTACATGCACGCGCAGTCGTGATGGGTGGGAGGGTTATTGATATAAAGAAAAAAAAAAAAAATCACGGCAGTTGGACAAATCGGAAGGTTCTTAATTAGGTTGGAGAGGTGAGCTTCCTTGACTTGGTAACCTCTTTCTTTATGTGTATTTTATTTTCCAAAGATAAAAATAAATAAAATTTTATAATTTGTGTGCTAAATAGTTTTGTCCTTTATATACACCTTCTTTACCAACCGCAGCTTTGTGTTCTCACTTTTGCTAAACTACGGCTTAGTGGAAATTCAAGAGCATATGCTCCACCGCCCACACCACATGCATCAAAAGATTCGAAATCTAATTAAATATTTATTATTATTATTATTATTATGCATATCAATTTCATAATTTTCATCTTATTAAATAAGTTCGGATCGAATATCTATTTATGTATTTTATTTTTTATTTTTTATTTTTTTATATATTATATTTTTTATAAAAAAATATTAATTATTAAAATATTTTAAAAAAATAATATTGAACATAAAAAAAAAAGATATAAAATAAAAAATTAAACACATAACGTAATAAATAATTCAGACTGATATTAAATACTCAACTTTTAAAAAAAAAAAAAAAATTATAACATGTTAAAACGTGTGCTTAAAGGAAAAAGGAAATTGTTGTTAATCAAATCTCTCCAAGTTTTTGTCCATTTTCTTTTCTTCCATAACTCTCCTTTCTACCTTTTAATTTCATTTATCCAATATACTTGCTTGGTACTTATATTTGATTGCTTAATTATTTTCATTTGTAAATATTATAGTATTACTTTTTTTTTATGCTTATATTTTCACTTGCTTGTATGTTTTCGTTTTATACTTTAATTAATGTTAATTTTCTATTTAGTTTAAAATTTTATTTGAAACTACAACTTAAAAAAAATCCAATTAATCCCTTTTGGACACCTTGAATCAATGTTAATTAAAAATGATAATAAGTTCGTGTCATATTATAAGTAAATTTCATCATTCTCGTTATCTTTATATTTTCTAAAGTATTTATTTTATTTCTATATTATAATTAAGCGAGATAAAAAATATAATTCTTTATTCTTATTCTTATTCTTATTTATTGGGGTTTTGCTTCTATTTTTTTATATAATATTTTTTTTTCTTACTTATTTACTTTCCTAAAAAAATAAAATCTAATATAAAATAATATATGCATGTTGAATAAAACAAGCCAAATAATACCTAAATTCATTGCAAATTAAAACTTTGAAATCATTTTACAAAATTTATCTAAATAATATATTTATATATTTAATTTGTTAGTCATTAAATACATAAATAAATTAATATATTATCTATATTATTAGAAGGCAACACAAAAGTGGTCCTATCATAAAAATAAAAAATTTCGTCCAAACTAAAAAAATTATATAACAATATACATCAAATTATGATTGTTTTATGTTATGATTGTTCCGTTCTGGAATCTATGTATTGGGATCTACCCGAACCTACCCTACTACCTGATTAAAGTTTGAAATATCTGCTCCATAGGGCAAATTGTCATCTCCAACAATAATGATAATTCAAATCTTATTATTTACATATAATAACATAAATTAGTTTGTAATTTTGCCTATTTATTTTCAAAAATAATTATAACGCTGAGAAAAATTATTAGATAAAATATAAATATATTATTTATAACAGTCATTTTATTTAATTAAATTCAGTTTGACATATAAAAAATAAGCCAGTTTTTCTCACATTTCATTACTTTTGGCACTATGCCTTGAACTTAATGCGTGTGTTGTTTAAAAAAAATAAAAAAATTGAACGAGAAATGAAATTCATACCGAGATAAGGACATTCATTTTCCGGATGTTAAAGCTTAGGTATATTGGTTGTTGCAATGGTTGACCATTGTGAGCATATAGGTTTTGTTTATAAATAATGCACAAGAGGCTTGTTCTGCTCATTGATAGGTAAAACTTTATTGAAATCATCCAAAATCTTGAAAAAAAATAAAAAAAATTTTGGAAAAATTTTATAATACTAATGTATAAAAAGTCATTTAAAATCTTACAAAATTAATTATTTTTTAAATATCAATAAATTTTTAAAATTTTTAATTAAATATTACTTTATTTTTATAAAATCTTTAAAAATCTGAATTAAATATATCATGATTTTTTAAATTTATAAAAATTTTTAAAAGTTTAGATTGAATACACTTCTTTAATTTATTGAAAAATTTAAGCAACATAAATTTTTTATTTATTTTTTACAAATTTACCACTATCTTTAAATTATTTCATTTTTACGTTTTCTATTTTTCAAAAAAAATGGTTTTTACTTTTATTTTTTTTAATTTATTGTTTCAATTGTTAATGCTTTTTTTTTTTTCATTCGATCTCATTTGTTGCTTTGGCCGTGGTTGGAGTGTTGTCTTTTTATCATTATGATGAGGCTTCATCTCCATTTTTTTTTTTAAGATCTTTAGGCATTAAACTGTGAACTTAGATTTGAAAACGTGGAATGTCAAGCTTATGCTAAAATTTATAGTACTTAATATATTTCCTTGTGCATTTAGTAAATGATATGGAAAAGTTGTCAGTACCTTATTGCTTCAAAGTCTGATGCAAATATAGGATAATGCAACCTTTTATCTTATTTAGTTTTTTTTTTATGTAGTTTTTTTGGTTGTTTATGTAATATTTCATGAAATCTCAAGAATATCAAGACAAAACTTTACAATTTGTAAGAGTTAGTTTTTTTTTTCCTTCTTATTTGTTTAACTTGATTTTAATTCCCTTCTCCTCTTGCATGTGGTATTTTTTTTCCCTTGCCTATTACTACTATAATTGCCTCTTGTATGAATTCAATATGTTTGGTTGATTTTAATATATTTATTATAGTATATATTTGGTTTATTTTTGGTGTATTTTTTTTCTTTCTGGTATATATTTGTTTAATTTTAATATTTTTTATTTATTTTATTATGGTATTTATTTGGTTGATTTTGGTATATTTTTTTTTCTTTATGGTATATGTTAGGTTGATTTTGATATAATTATTTTTTATGGTATATGTTTGATTGATTTTGGTATATTTCTTTTTCATTTTTGGTTAATTTTGGTATATTTTTTTTTTTTTATGGTATATATTTGGTTGATTTTGGTATTTTTTTTTCTTTATGGTATATGTTAGGTTGATTTTGATATAATTATTTTTTATGGTACATGTTTGATTGATTTTGGTATATTTCTTTTTCATTTTTGGTTAATTTTGGTATATTTCTTTTTTTTTTTATGATATATATTTGGTTGATTTTGATATATTTCTTCTTCTTTTTTATGGTATATGTTTGGTTGATGCGTTTTAGTTTGGTTATTTTGATTGTTCATGATAAATGTTTGGTTGTTTTGATATATTTTTCTTCATGGTATATTTTACTGGTATATGTTTATTGTTTCGATGTTAATTTTTGATATATTTCTTTTTTTTTTAGATAATTTGTTATTTTTTGCTATATTTTTTAATTTTTCTAGAATATATATATATATATATTGGTACTGTTTTTAATTTTTCTAGATTATGTTTTTAATTTTTCTTAGTTATTTTTTATTTTATTTTATTTTTGTATATGTTTTGTTGTATTTGAAATTTTATTGAGTTAATTTTTTATTTTTGTTTTGTTATTATTTTACTGTCCTGTGCAAGTATAATTTTTTTTAGAGCTTGAGGTGCTAAGAGCTATTAGAATTATCAAGAGCAATGGATATTTTAATAAATTAAGGGTTATTTGACAAAAGAATAGCTTAAATTTTTACTTGTAAGATTTTATTTGATTAAAATTTGGACAAATGGTCTTTATGTAAGGATGACAACAGGTTGGGTTTGGGGCGGATTTCGTAAAACCCGAATCCAATTCATTTAACAATAAAAATATATATCCCGTTTTCGGAGCGGTAACTGAGGGCGGATATATATATTTTAAATATCCATACAATATAATTTATATTTCATATAAAAATAATTATAAATTAAAAAAATATATAAATTATATATAAATAAAATATTAAAAAATAAAAATATATATAATATATATAATCGGGTTGGGTTCGAGTAATGGTAATGAACCTGTTACGGGTATAAAATAAAAAATTCATTCTGCCCATTTATTAAACGGATCGGATATTATCTATTTCATTCAGATAGGATCAGGTCGAGTCAAAATTGTCATCCCTATATTCATGCGGGGTGCAATGTTGCACACATGTCATGCTTAAAAAATAAATAGTTGTAGATCTCATCTCTATGATCATACATTTGCTCTTATATATTCATAGTACTTTTGCTATTGGCAGTAATCATAAGCATATCGTATTTTTGATATTTTTAGTAAAAAAAGGGTAAATTTGTAAACAATAAATCACAGTAGTATTTTTGTAATTTTTTTTTATTTTTTAGTATTTTTATAAAGTTCCCTAATTTATTTCATACGATTAATTTGAGTTAGAAAAATTATTAGGTAAGACAGAAGCATACTCATCTTACTCATATAAAAATGGTATTATATATAATTAAAATGGAAAAACACTTATATGAGTTCATTTTTATATAAATAGAAGGAATATACACTTGTCCTACCTAATAATTTTTCTTAGCGTTATAGATATTTTTAAACCCCTAAATCTTATTTCACTTTTTAATTGTTCATAAATTATAATATCCACAATACGCATAAAATCGTCTTACAACATAATTTCAACTAAACTCTAGAGTTACCTGCGTGAAATTTGACTGAATTGGAGTTAAAAACACATCAACAAGTCACAATAAAAACTCCGTTTCGATTATGTCGTCCCCACTGACGGTAGCTAGAAAGTTAATGAAGATGCCATTTGGATCATCTCATCGCTAAGAGGTCCTTAGTAGTAGTGGCCATTTGCCTACAATGATAGTTTAAGTCTAAATGAAACTAAAGACATCAAAATCGTGTCGATAGGTAGTCGAAGGCTTCAATATTGGAAACTCTTCTTCTTGTGTTTTCGTCACCATTTGCTATATAAGTGTCACGTACCAAAAATGAAACATAACGTTCATAGGGTGTGGGACCCGCCTACACAACTAACACCCATAAAATCCCTACTATAAACTCATCAACCACCAGTTTTCATAATTCATCCCCATCTCAACTCCAACACATATTTCTCATATTTCAAAATATTATCAAACATTTAACTATATAATCTATAATATGCTAATTAATTAATTTATATTATATATCTACATATCATACCCAATAATTACTAACTAGTCTCGTTAACCATTAAGCTTCTAACATATAACAAAAGAGTTATGTTTAAAGATATTTACATAGGAAGGAAGTCTAGTTCCTTTGAAGAAGAATAAGACCTTGGAACCACTACTATTTACCTCTGACATGAAAAATGTCAAACCACTAAAGAGGTAAGTTTTACAACTTAGTGAGCTATAAATATATTATTATGCAATAAGGTTAGGTAAAGAACATGATAATCCATCAAATGTTTATCTCAGAAGTAATAAGTAGCAAATAGAATAAACAAGGTAATCAAGGTCACATAATTCAATGATTAGGCAGAATGAAGGAAAAATAGAATATAACAGATATAGGGTCTTGTACTCGTATAAATCTCATTAGCTACACTTTTAGTAGCTTAAACTCGTGAAATTCCATAACGCTAATCAGACCTTATGACTAGGACTTAACCCTTCCTAGCTAGGATTAATAATTTAATCATTGTGCACATTGCCGATGGTTCTCACCTACTACCCCATCGGATGGTAGCTCTGTCATGTCATTGGATATTCAATATAACAATGGCTACGGATACAATTAGGCTCAAGTTCAATATCAATATAATAGAAAAAAAATCATATCAAATCAATTAATTCTCAATGTACAAATTTGATAAGAATAGGCATATTAACTATAATGCTATCTCAACCAATTGGGAAATTTCATTTAAAATGAGATTAATTTCAAATAGTTGGGCTAGGTTTATGTTCAATAAATATCAATGTGTCAAATGGCAATAAACTCAAGATTAAACATTTGGTGGATTAAAAGTTGGATTCATTGAGGCATTGTAACAAACACATAGTGTGCAACAATTCAATGACAATTGAGTAAGGTTTTAGGGTGAAAGCCAAATCATCACACATTAAGTACTCCATTCAAGGAACATCATAGGCATTCAAATCCAATTAAAAAACTAAAGAAAACATAGTATAATTTGGTTGAAAAGCAAGCAAAATATCAAAGGGATGGACTTAGGTAGGTTCGACCAACCAAGGGTAAATGGGGGAAACTTACATAATTTCAAATAAAGCAAATTTCATGCATAACAACATATTTATAACTCACCTCCACACTTGGATAATTCAAAATCACCTTAAAAGTATCCAAATTCACCTTAAAGTAATTTGTCCTTCTTTACCACCATCACCATTCTTTACTTGATTTTTTTTCTACAATATATATTTAGCATGCTTTAGACTAATTTTAATATGGAAAAATCATAATCTAAGCTTAGTTTGAATTAAACACTTCCATATCAAATTCTAGGTTTTGACATAAACACTAACTCAAGTTCAAATCAACCTATAGCCTAATATATGATTCTATTTACTTAAATAATCATATATAGCTATCATATTAATTATATTGAATGAAAAGGAATAAAGTTTGAATCAATTACCTTAAGTTTCTTCAAATTTCTAACTTAGCCTCTTTGAATTATTTAGGGTTTTCTTTAGAGTTTTGGTGAAAAATTTTACTGTCTAAGGTATATTTAGGTATCAAATTAGGTATAAAAATTATTAGATGCAAGTTTGGAGTGGATTTAGTGGATGAATTTTTTTTGTTGGAAGAGAGAAAAATGGAGGGAAGGGAATGGAAGAAGAAATATTCGGTCACCATAGGAAGAAGACGAAAGAAATTTTTGGCTTTTTATGCATTTTCTAGAATTAGTAGATTTTTATGCAATTTTTAATATTTATGATTTAGCCCTCTAATTTTTATTATTTATAAATTGACCTAAAACTTTTAATATTTACACTTTGACCATAAGTTTCACTTTTAGTACTACTATCTTCCATAATTTGCATTTCATGAGAAATTTAGGTTCCACAATTTATTTGGTGAAATTTTGTGTTAAATTATATATTTTTGGTGTAAAATGTGAAATTTAGGTATTAAAATATTATTTTACTTTAAACAGTCTAATTAGGTATTAAAAAGTCAATTATACTAGTTCTAAGGTCCTATATGTAATTATAAAAAATTGGGGGTGTTACACTCTACACCCATTCAATAAAATTCATCATCGAATTTTAACTAACATACCTCACTCGTGAAATAACTGGGGCTATCTAGTCCGCACATCATGTTCACTTTCCCACGTACACTCTTCTATCTAATGATTCTTTCATAGAACTTTAACTATCGGTATCGTCTTATTTTGTAGTTGCCTAACTTGTTGATCCACTATTTTGATTGGTATTTCTTCACAAGTTAGGTTTTCATCTACTTCCATGGCCTGCAATTGAAGCACATGTGATGGATCTGGAACATATTTACGAAGCATAGATATGTGGAAGATTGGATGCACATGACTGAGGTGTACCAGCCGGAAAGAAACATTGTCAATTCTTCCAGAATCTTAAATGGCCCGATATAACGTGGTGATAGCTTTCCTTTCTTATCAAATTGCATCACGCTCTTTATTAGTGAGATTTTGAGAAGCACATGATCATTCACAACAAATTGAATGTCTTTGCACTTCGGATCTGTGTAACTTTTCTGTCGACTAAAAGCTGTCTTCATCATTTCTTTAATGATTGGGATTTCTTCCATCGTTTCCCTAATTAACTCTAGCCCCTTTAACTGTTTCTCCCCTAGTTCAATCCAACAAATTGACGATCTGCATTTTCTACTATATAACGCCTTGTATGGTGCCATACTAATAGAAGAGTGATAGATGTTATTGTAAGCAAATTCAATTAATGGTAAATACCGATCCCAGTTACCATCAAAATCAAGAACACGTAGCCGTAGCATATCCTCTAATGTTTGAATAGTATGCTCTGTCTGCCCATCAGTCTATGGATGGAAAGTCGTACTAAAGTGCAGTTGAGTACCTAATGCTTCCTGAAATTTCTACCAAAATCATGAAGTAAACTGAGTCCATCGATCAAATATAATAGCCAATGGTATCCCATGCAGTCTGACTATCTTATCAATATATAATTGAGCATATTGAGCAGACGAGTAGGTTGTCTTGACTTTAAGAAAATGAGCAGATTTAGTTAATTGATCTATAACTACCAAAATAGAATATTAACCATGCTGGGTCCTCGATAATCCTACTACAAAATCTATTGTCACTTGATCCCACTTCCATTCAGGTTATACAATCTCTTGAAATAATCTTGATGGCTTCTGATGCTTAAGTTTTACTTGCTAACAGGCTGTCACGACCTATCTCGGAAGTCGTGACGGTCCTAGGGTACGGGTGATGCATAAGCGACCAGTACCGCGTAGAACCCAAATGACAACCTAAATGATATGCAACAATCAATTATAACCCAATTAATTATGAAAATGCTGA
>CANXYC011154534.1:0-11167 GCA_948193065.1 Aleurites moluccanus
AATGGTGAAGATCTAAAGTGGCCGAAACTTACAATGGTGGAGAGAGAAAGTTGCTGAAATTTTTGGCTAAGGAAGATGATGAACAATGAAGGGGTGGGAAAAATCAAGCTTAAATATCAAAGGCATAATCCTATACTTTGAATTTATGATAGAAATGGTGAAACCTAGCTATCCAAACATCCATTTCTTCATGTTTTCATCCAATGATTAGATTTAAATGAGCCTAAAAGGATTCCATAGGTTTGCATACACTATATAATTCCATAATGCAAAGGAAAAGACCATAATATCCTTAGTTCAAATGAAGCTCCTCAATCCAGCAGCTTGCCGGGAATTATTTTCTACCGGGTTTAATTCTCTAACAATAATTCAAATAACTTAATATTATCATTTTCATGTCCTTCAGTTCTTTTCTATCTTCAAATATAGTGTTAATTCCATAAAAATTCGAAGGGGGTGTGAAATAAACATTTTGCCCTCTGTTCACCAAAAACTCAAAATTACCTGATTTTGTCCTAACAGCCTTTAAATCACTTCTATGCATACAATCACTTCATATAACATGCATATATATCAATTTCATGCATAAACACATAACATTCACAAATTCAAATTAATAAAAAATTTCCCCCTAAGTTCCCCTTTAATGGTTTAGGTTAGGTTTAGGCTGAGGTGTTACACCATTGGTGATACCATTGTTGCATATTGGTATCTATTGATGTGATTTTCACTTGTATTCACCTAAATGTGGTTTGACAGAGCTACTGCTCTGACAGGGTAGTGGGTACATACTGTCGGCAATGTGCACATTGATATTGATGCCCTAGTTGGGAAGGATTATTGGTCCTAGCCATAAGACCTAATCAGTCTTATGTTTACTTGATATGAGATCGATTGTGTGATTACACATAGTCTACGTGTTTCAGGGCCCTATATCTGTCTTACCATATGATTACATGCCATTGATATGACCATTTATCTTCCTGTCATTACCTATTACTGATTTTGTAACCCGACATTATTAACATATTGGTACCATTGTTTCTTCATTATTACTCATTATTAATCCATCTTATTTTATTGGTGATGTATATAGATTCACTGAGTATCTTATATACTCACCTTTTCCTTGTTTAACCATTTCAGGGGAAGAGTAAATTACAGAATCCCAACTTCAGACATTCTGTGGATTTCTGCTGTCAGCTGATAATAATGTAAATATATTAAATACTTTATTTTGATGTTCATATTCTAGCTGCTCCATAGGTATGTATGGGTTAGTTAGGATATGAACATATATATATATATATGTGATGATGCTTTATGATATATATGATATGATATATGATGATGGATGTTACAACCGACAGCACTAAATTTCATACAGTTTTACAGAATTGCAGAATGAATAGTAACTAAGTAAAATGATTAATAAATTGATGGTTATAGATATTGCATGTGATACTGGGTTCTACGGGTGCCAATTGCCATTGATATCTCCTGCATCCTAGGACCGTCACCATCCGAAATCGGGTCGTGACAATTACACTGCTGGGGAAATAGCAGTCCTGTAAATTTAAGAATTTCTGACCCAGACTTGGGGGATTAAATAAGTTAATTTTATGTGAAATTATGGTGAAAAGAAAGAGTTGAAAAATATTTTGAAATACTGAAAATAAGAGTAATGGCAAAATTGTAATTTATGGCAACTTTGAGGGCAATTTTAGAAATCCACTCTCTGGGATCTAGAAATGACCCAAAACTATTTTTAAATGATAGAACAATTTAAAATAAGGTATTTCACTCCCACACTTGAGGTTGAATTTAAACAAAATAGACAAAATAAATTACAAAAAGATTTGGGGTCAAAATGCAAATAAGGAAAATTTTGGGCCATGCTTATATCTCATATTTAATGATGTATACATGCTCACTGAATATTTAAATTCACCAAATAATGGTTTATAATTTTTACAGGAATGAGATAGTGAAGGCTGATTCCAAGTCAATTTCTTCTCCGACTTGCAATGTCAAGTTCATTGAGGTAGAATTTTATTTTATAAAAGTCGTAAGTGTCAACTCATAGAGTTTTATGATATTGTGTATAATTAGATGATTGAGTACTATAATGATGTATGAACAGTGAAATAACTGATGTTTTAGTGGCACTCAAACTATAATGTGTAATGCTTAATGATTGATACAAGACAGTGATACTGAAATATGATAAAATGAAATTCACATGTTTTGAAAAAGATTTAGAAGTGTCATATATGTCTGTTGAACTGTGAAGTTGAGGGTATAAGGATGACAAATTATTTGGAGTGTAAAAATGATTTTAGTGTAGGCTGTGTAATTTATGAAAGACCTAGTTTTGAGTTGGTAATAAGGTTAAAATTACAAAGGAAACTCTGGCAAAATTTTTATAAAATTTATAAGTAATAAATGGGATTTAAGCATTGATGAATGAGTTAAGTTTGATTGAATGATTGATAAATGGATTGTTCATAAGTTCTATGGGTTTCTGGTGCCCTTAAGTCTACCCGTGCCCTAGGACTCTCGCGATCCAAAAGTGAGTTGTGACAATGCACCAATTGATGCATTCAAACACAAAACCCATGTAATTTATTATCTATAACACCTATTTAACTTAAATAATTAAAGAAAACACTAAGTTACCTCTTGGTGATGTTCATGCCGAAATCTTCTTTCAAAGTGTTCTTGATTTCCTTTGTGATGTCAAATGAGAAATGGATGGAAATGGAAGAAACAAGGTTTGTGTTTAAGTTTTCTTAGGTTTTCTTTAAGAAACTTGCATGAAAATGGTGGAAGAAATGGAGGATGTGGTTCAACGAAGGCTTGGAAGAAGAAGAAGATGGAAAAAGTTTTCAGTGGTTCAGCCAAGGCTTGGAAGAAGAAGAAGAAGATGGAAAAAATTTTCTAAGGCATGCTTATATACTAA
The DNA here is from genome assembly GCA_948193065.1 of Aleurites moluccanus. Classification (NCBI taxonomy): domain Eukaryota; kingdom Viridiplantae; phylum Streptophyta; class Magnoliopsida; order Malpighiales; family Euphorbiaceae; genus Aleurites; species Aleurites moluccanus. Next base: position 2,963 of record CANXYC011154534.1, read on the forward strand.
GTTAAGAATGGCAAATTCCATTTTGGTCCTTAAACTTTCCATAAATCATACTTTTTATCATATTTCCTTTTGTAATTTATTTTGACAATTTTGTTGAGATTTGAATTTCAAAGTGGGGATTCAAATAGCTTATTTTTATTTATACTTTATTATAAAAATATTTTCAGAGCCATTATGAAATTCAGACAGTCCATTTCCCACTATACCCCCAAAATTTCATTTAATTACGGTTTTACTATCACTTACTTTTTCAGTATTCCTAAACATTTTTGACATCTTTCTTTTCACCATAATTACACATGCATTTATATGATTCTTTACCCCCCAATCTGAATCAAAAATTCATCTGTCGACTAGACTGCTATTTTCTCGGCTTTGTTATTGACACCGATCTTTTCCAAAAAAGTATCTCATTTGCATTCTAACTGTGTCTCTAAAATTATTTTTAGTCATTTCGATGATTCCAAACCAAAAACTGAGAATAATAACATGCATTTAGGATAGGCTTTTCTAGGGTATAACAATTTTCTAACCCTATATCTAGGGTTGTAATCCTAGGAACATGATTTTGCCAGACCAGTCTATTTATTGGGGAATTTCTCCCTGTTTGAAAGCTTCTGCTTCTCCATCAAAAGTGTTTTGGGTTTGATTTATAGCACTGATATTCCTAGACTCTGATTGATGAATGTCAGGTACTATTTGTCTAGAGAATTTTGAGTCAAGGTTTTGACCTATCTTAATTGATCCTTAATAGCCTGAAAAATCTCAAGTTTGTTGGTTTGGAATTGTTATTGACTAGGCTTAGAAAACTTATAAGGTTTGAAGACAAGATTCTTAAGCTTTCTATCTACAGGTTTATCTGACACTGTAGGTTTGGCAACAACAAGATTTGAACATTGGGGAACTGTAATGTCATGACCCATTTCCAGATCGCGACGGTCCTAGGATGCAGGAGATGCCAATGGCGACCGGCACCCGTAGAACCCAATATCACATGCATAATCTATAATCATCAATTAATTATTCATTTTACTTAGTTACCATTCATTTTGTCATTCTGTAATTCTTTTTGTAATCCAGTGCAGTTGGCTGTAGTAACTATAATCACATATCATATGATCATCATATACTGTAAAACATCATCATATATATATATATACATGTTCATATCCTAACTAACCCATACATACCCCATGGAGCAGCTAGAACATGAACACCAAAATTACAAAATTCAGAATAATTACATAGATGACAAAAGATGGCAGAAATCCACAGAGAGTCTGAACTTGGGATTATGCTACCTATTCAGCACCTGAAATGGGTAAACAGAGAAATGGGTGAGTATATAAGATACTCAGTAAATCTACATGCATCGCCAATAATTATAATTAGGTAACAGATGGAACACTGATATCAATAGGTCAATATAAATAGTTTACAGATTCAATAACAGATGGTGACAGAATAGTCAATAAGCATATCTTAGGTTCGGTAAAATATGGAAAGACAAATAAAGGGCCAGTACAGTATGGATTATATGTAAACATACAATCTCCAGTAATATCAATATCAAGCATAAGAATGATCAGGTCTTATGGCCAGGACCATAACCCTTCTCAGCTAGGGCATCAGTAAATCAATGTGCATACTGCCGACAGTATGTACCCAAAACCCTGTCGGAGCGGCAGTTCTGTCAAGCCATATTAGGATCAATATAAGAGTGAAACATATCAATAAATACCATTACACAACAATGGTATCATCAATGACAATAAGCTCAATATCATTCAAATCAAGTAGCAATTGAATCAATGGCATTGCAATATACGGTATACAATCAATGATAATCGGTTTGGTAAACAACAAAGGTATGGAACAAAGGTTGGCTAGCGACAATGGAATTCAAATGGTAGGCCTATGGAAGAATAATGCAATAGGCCAATGGAAAAATAACTAGGCATTTTGACAAACACTTGGTGGGAAACATTGAATGGGCAAATTGGCTAGGTTTTGGTACAAGATTATCAAAGCCCATTCAATCAACAATCAAATCACATTGTCAACAACACAATAGGTAACAAATATATCATAGTAAACACAAATAAAAGGATCAAATTGGCATGGAATTTCAAAGGAAAAACAAAGCAAAAATTCAAAGGTGAATAGTACTTTTAGGTTCAGCCAAGAATGGACTTTCAAGGTAGGTTTCCAATTCCAATTTTAATGCAATATAAATGTTAAATGATGCATGTAGAACTCACCAAATGATTCCAATTGCTTTGAAAAATTAATTTCCACCCAAAAGTTTCAAAAGAGGCAATAAGCACAACTTGTGTAATCTTTGTGTTCTACAGCAAAAATAACCACAAAATCGTTATCCATTAGCCTCCAATTAACATATTCTAAGCTTAATTAATATTAACTAACACTAATTCAAATAGCTAAAGCAAACAACTTCCATTAGGGTTTGGATTTTAGGGATTTCTATTCAAATGCATCAATTGATGCAATCTAACTTAAAACCCATCTAATTCAACCTTTAAATCATCTAAATAGCTAATAAAATCAAACAAATCAATTCCTTACCTTAAGGTGATGGTGAACCCGAAATCTCTTTGCCAAAAATCCCTTGAATTCCTTTAAGTTCCAAGCAAATTAATGATGGAGAAGGAAAGAACCAAGCTTAATTTAGGTTTTTCTTAAGAAATTTTGGTTGGAAATGATGAAGAATGGAGGAGGAAGAAGTTGAAATGGTTCGACCACAAGATGAAAGAAGAAGAACATGGCAAAAATTAGTCTAAGTCTTGCTTATATAATAAGCAAAAAAGAAAAATTATATTTTGGTCCTTAAACATTCAAGTATTCATACTTTGACCCCAACATCTTCTGTAATTTATTCTGACAATTTTGTTATGATTTAGATTTCAAACTGGGGATTCAAAAGGCTTATTTTAATTTATACTTATTTATAAAAATAGTTTCAGAGTCATTCTAAAACTCAGACGGACCAATTTCTACTATTCACCTTAAAGTTCCATTTATTTACGGTTTTGTCATCGATTACTTTTTCAGTGTTCCTAAAGGTTTTTCACCTTTTTATTTTTACCAAAATTATACATACATTTATGTGATCTTTTACCCCTGGTCAGAATTGAAAATTGATATGTTGAGCAGACGACTAATTTCTCGGCAGTGTTCTCAACACTGACGATTTCCGAAAAAGTAATTTATTCGCTTTTTAACTGTCTCTAAAATTATTTCCCATTATTTCAATGCCTTTAAAACATTTATTGAGAATTTATTCATGCATACAAGTTATGACTTCCTAGGGTATTACATTCTACCCCCTTCAAATAAATTCATCCTCGAATTTTAATAAAATGCATACCTCATTACTAAAACAGGAATAGGTATCTGTCCTTCATCTCCTGCTCACTCTCCCAAGTGCACTCTTCCATTGACTGGTTTCTCTAGAAAACTTTTACCATGGGAATCTCCTTGTTTCGCAACTGTTGACTTGTCGGTCAATTATCTCTACTAGAAGCTCCTCATATGACAAGTCCTCATTTAGTCCCACATCTTGTACTTTCAATATGTGTGATGGATCAGACACATATTTTTGCTGCATCGATATATGGAAAACCGAATGAACATGGCTTATATTTGGTGAAAGAGCTAGTCTATAGGCCACATTACTTATCTTCTCAAGAATCTCGAATGGACCTATAAACCTTGGTGATAGCTTTCTCTTCTTCCCAAATCTCATAATACCCCTCATCGGTGAGATCTTAAGCAAGACATGATCACCAACTGCAAAATGTACATCTTTTCGCTTCGGATCAGTATAGCTCTTCTGCCTACTAAAAGCAGTCTTTATCTGATCTCTAATCATAGGCACCTTTTCCATGGTTTCTCTTATCAACTCTGGCCCCTCTAGCTACTTCTCCTCTGACTCCACCCAACACACTAGAGATCTATACTTCCTACCATATAGTGCTTCAAATGGAGCCATACAAATAGAAGAGTGATAATTGTTGTTGTAAGAGAACTCCATCAATGGCAGATATTGATCCTAGTTACCTTTGAAATCCAAAACACACAATCGAGGCAAATCTTCCAAAGTCTGGATTGTCCTCTCCGACTGCACATCAGTCTGCAGCTGGAAAGCAGTACTGAACCGCAACTGAGTACCCATAGCCTCTTGAAATTTCTGCCAAAACTGGGAGGTGAACTGTGTACCTCTATATGAGATAATCATCAAAGGAACTCCATGAAGTCACACAATTTTATCCACATACAACTTTGCTTACTGAGCTGTAGTGTAGTTGGTCTTAACCTCCAGAAAATGAGCAGATTTTGTCAACCGGTCTACAATAACCTATATGGAGTCATAACTCCTTATAGTCCTCGGTAGACCCACTACAAAGTCCATAGTAACCTTCTCCCATTTTCACTCAGGCAACTCAATCTCCTGAAGTAACCCTGATGGCTTCTGATGCTCAAATTTAACCTGCTGACAAGCTAAGCATTTAGAGACAAACCGTGCTACATCTCCCTTCATACCAGGCCACTAATACACATCCCTTAGATCATGGTACATCTTGGTAATCTTTGGATGTATACTATATGCTAAATAGTGAGCCTCTCTTATAATCTAATCCCGTAGCCCATCAATATCAGGTACACATATCCATTTCCCACACTTCAGTACATCACCATCTACCATAAACTCTGACATCTTGCCATTCTGTACATCTCCCTTAAGCTTCAGTAGATATGGATCCCTATCTTGAGCCACTTTAATATCATTAAGCAATAGTGACTTCACCCTAAATTGGGCTATAAGAGCCTGGTTATGAACCTGGGATCCTAAATCCAACTCCACACCTATATCTGCTAAATCCCTCATCTCTCGGATCAAGGGTCTCTTGTCAACCACGATATGAGCTAGACTGCCCATAGACTTTCGACTCAAAGCATCAGCTACTACATTAGCTTTACCCGAGTGATAAAGGATTTCACAGTCATAATCCTTAAGTAACTCCACCCATCTACGCTGTCGGAGGTTCAAATTCTTTTGCTGAAATATATACTGCAAACTCTTGTGATCAGTATATATCTCACAATTAGACCCATACAAATAATGCCTCTAAATCTTCAATGCAAATACCATAGCTGCCATCTCCAAATCATGTGTCGGATAGTTCGCTTCATACTTTTTTAACTGACGAGAAGCATAAGCAATCACTCTCCTGTTCTGCATCAATACACACCCCAATCCAACTGGGGAAGCATCACAGTATATAGTAAATTTCTCACCCTCTGCTAGTAATGCAACACTGGAGCACTGGTGAGGCAGGACTTCAAAGTCTGGAAACTACTCTCACACTCATCAGTCCACAGATAACGTTCTTGTTTCCGAGTTAGCTTAGTCAATGGAGCTACAACTCTGGAAAAATCCTATACAAACCTCCTATAATACCCTGCCATAACCAGAAAACTGTGAACTTCAGAAACACTGGTAGGCTGGGGCCAATTCACCACGACTTCAACTTTCTAAGGATCTACCCTAACACCATCCTTACAGACCTCATGCCCAAGAAAACACACTTCGGTTAGCCAAAACTGACATTTAGATAGCTTAGCATACAACTGATGCTATCGAAGTATCTGTAATACAATCCTCAAGTGGCATGCTCCTTCTCACTCCTAGAATAGATAAGTATGTCATCAATGAATACTATGACAAACTTATCCAAGAATGGCTTGAACACCCTGTTCATTAAATCAATGAAAGCAGCCGGTGCATTAGTTAACTCGAATGGCATCACCAAGAACTCATAATGCCCATATTGGGTTCTGAAGGTAGTCTTAGGTATGTCACCCTTTTTAATCTTCAACTGGTGATACCCAGACCTCAAATTAATCTTCAAAAAGTGACTAGCATCCTATAGCTGATCAAACAAGTCATCTATCCGAGGCAATAGATACTTGTTCTTCACTATCACCTTATTCAATTGCTTGTAGTCAATACACATTCTCAAGGAGCCATCCTTCTTCTTTACAAAAAGTACCGGAGCACCCCATGGAGAACTAATCGGTCTAATGAACCCTCTATCCAGTAACTCTAGCAATTGCACCTTCAATTCTTTCAATTCAGCTGGTGCCATTCTGTAAGGAGGAATAGATATAGGATCGGTGCCTGCATGCACCTGAATCTCAAACTCAATTTCCCTATATGGGGGCAATCCAGGAAACACATTAGGAAACTCTTGAACTACAGTAGCTGATCAAGCTCTACAGAAGACTTTCGCACATCTATCACATGAGCCAAATACGCTAAACAGCCCTTTCCTATCATCCTCCTAGCCTGGATAGTAGAAACCAGATTAACTCTAAACTCTCGTATATCACCCTAAAACTTAAACTCTAGTTTCCCCTCAGGTTAAAATCTAACCTTCTTCTGATAACAATCAATGATTGCCTGATGTCTCGTAAGCCAATTGTAACACCTCAGCTTAAACCTAACTTGAACCATAAAAGGGGAACTTAGGGGGAAATTTTTTCTTTAACTTGAACTTGTGAATGTTATGTGTTTATGTATGAAATTGATATATATGCATGTTATATGATGTGTTTGAGTGAATAGAAGGGGTTTAAAAGCTGTTAGGACGAGATCGGGTAAAAATGAATTTTTGGTGAACTGGGGGGCAAAATGATCATTTCACACCCCCTTGAGTTTTTTTGGAATAAATGACATATTTGAAGGTAAAAAAGAATATTAGGACATGAAAATGATGATAATATGTTTAAATGAATAATTGTTGGAGAATTAAACCTAGTAGAAAATAATCCCGGGCAAAGATGCTCGATTTGGGATTTCAATTGAACTAGGGGTAGTTTAGTCTTTTCCTATACATTATGGACTTATATAGTGTATACAAACCTATGGAATCCTTGTAGGCTCATCTAAATCTAACCATTGGATGAAAAGATGAAGAAATAGATGGTTGGATAGCTAGGTTTCACCATTTGTACCATAAACTCAAAGCATAGGATTACACCATTGATATTTAAAGTTGATTTTTCCCACCTCTTCATCATTCTTCATCATCTTCATCAATTCACTAACTAAAACTTTCTCATTCCTCTCCAGCAAGTTTCGGCCACCATTGATCTTCACCATACTTTGTTGTTTTCTTTCATTTTTTGATGGAAACTTGTTAATTCCATCATCCTAAACAGAAGTATATCCATAGATTCAAAGGAAAAACAAGAAAAAGTGACAAATCAAAGCTTTGAAGATTTTGAAGAACTATTTGGAAAGTAGGTGATTTTGGAATTCTTTTGGTTCAATTTTCTTAAGAAGTTATTTGATGTTAATTAGTAACAAAAATATGTTTTCGTTGGAAGAAAAATCAAAAGTTGGAATGAAACCCTAATAGGAAGAACTATGAATCAAAGTGTTGTTTTGATGGATCTTTTTATTCAAATGATGTTTATTTGATGTGTATAACATGAATTAGTGGTCAAATGATTAAAATAGATTCATTTGAATGGAAAACCAAAATGGCCGAATCATATGGTGTTGAGAAATGGTTTTGAACTTTGGTGTTTTATAGGTTTGAATGATGAAATGGTGTATATTTGATGCATATGTTATGAATTGATGGAAAGAAATTGATTTGAATGAAGAACTACCTTGGCTGAAACTTGAGGTGCTTGTGTAATGGTTTGGTGTTTGATGTTTAATAGGTTTTAATGATTGAATGATATGTATTTGACATGTATATATGTTGTATAATTGAATGGTGTTGAAAAATGGATGAATGGAATGAATTCCATTTAGGTTAAACCATATTGAGTTTGTTAGTTTAATGTGTTAGGCTAATGCAATTTGAAAGGTAAGGTTTGAATATGATTAAGTGATGAAAGCAATGGAAATGTATAGGTTTAAATATGGAAAAGATGATTGATTTAAGTACTTGGAAGCTAAACTTGAATATTGTCACAGCCTAACTTTAGACTATGATGGTCCTAGGGTACGGGTAATGCCTAAGCCACCAGTACCTCAAAAAACCCATGCTTTTACTTTTACATTCATAACTTAACCTGTGATACATTTTAGGTGATAATTATTTTTTAAAACATCATATTATTCGTGTAGAAAAACTGATAGAGTTTCCTTTTTAACTCTGACTTAAG
>CANXYC011154550.1:0-15844 GCA_948193065.1 Aleurites moluccanus
TCAACTCTAGGCCTAAAAATTAGGTCATATAACATGAATATATATATATTCCATGCATTTACATATAATATTAACACATCATAAAGAAAGGAAAATAATTTCCCTAAAGGTCCCTATTAGGGTTTAGGCTAAGGTGTGACAGTATTGATATTTATGTATATTATTATTGACATTAATGTTTATTGATATTGATGCTTATTGACATTAATAGATGATTATTCTCAGTTGTTATAATATTGTGCTAAGTTCTTTTGGTTGAACAAGACACTTTACAGAATTACACAAATAATTGGATTCACATAAAGTTTATATTTGTTAACTTAAAGAAAATGATGAAAATGGAGGAGCATATCTCAACTAGGATCCTCAAGAGGATGATCTATTTGATGGATAATTCCTTTGTAGTTATGAATTGTGGGAGGCTAATATATATTCTTTCAGTTGAATAAATAGTTCACTTGCATGTGAAACTGTCCATTTTAATTGAATTTAGTTAATTTCTAAAACTCTGTTTTGGTTCACTTATAAGTGAAACCTATTGATTTTATTTGCTTAATTTAGTTTGTTTCTAAAACTCATAATGTGCTTAAAAAAATTTATGTTTTTGAATAATAAATCTTTTTGAGATATGAATGATTCAATATATTTGAACATTACATTATCTATCTATTGAATTGTATTATATATAGAATATAGGAAGAGATTGTTAGGTATTTAATAATAATCCTAAGTATGTTTTAATATAAACCCAATAGATAATGAGCCTTTATAGTAAATCTATATGGATAAGAGTTTATTAATTAGTAAACCCTAGTTGGTAAATCTTAATGTATTACTATTGATATGCTAGCTGGAGATAATATGATAAGTATTCCGAATTAAATACCTAGAATGTAATACTTCAAGCAATTACATATACAATTGCCTTGATATCAAAATCCTCAACACAACTTTCTCTCTCTCTCCAAGTAGGTTCAGTATCTGCCAGAGTCCAAACTCAGCGTATGATGCTCCTCTAGTCTCGGTTGATGGGTGGTCTAACAGTCAGGGATGCTTCCAACCAACAAGAGGAGAAAAAACTCCATCAAATAGTATATTTCAGTATCATATTTAGAGAATTTATATGCAAAGAAAACATATGTTTAACATGAGAATTAAACTTTTAATCAATTAAAATAAAGAGCAAATTTATTTTAAATGTTCTGAGTTTAACTTGAATATGTTTGAATTATTTAAAGCTACTTTATTTTTTTTATTTTATTTTTTGAATTTAAATCCAACCTAATCTGTCAAAAAAAGGAAAGAAAAAAAAAATCTAAGTGAAGTTTCTATTGTGAGCTACACAACAAGTTACTAATAATGCAAGCAAGAAAGAGAAAGAACAAGTTGTCATTATATATAGGTAAGGATTGTCATAAAAGTATATGAATAAATCCTAGCTAGGTGAAGGAGAAAATCCAAATCCTTATTCGAGTTAAGAGTCAAGAATTTTAATTTTTTTTGTAGGTAGACTAAATATGGCAAATGGTTATATGATCTGTTTGGATTCGATGGTGTTGGTTATAACATAGACAAGAAACAAACATGACTTTTGTTGTACATAAACCATACATATATTGGACGTAGAAGAAACAAAGTCATGCAAATGAATGAAAAACTCCTTGAAAACCGTAAACACCACCAAATTTGGAGTAAAAACATTTATTGGACTCTGTCCAAACCATCCAAATTCCATATTCTTTCTTTCTTCTTTTCTCTGAGCCTGCGATTTCCTCTTTCAGTTTTTCCAGGAAATTACATTCAACAACATAGTCATGACTCAGTTTCTTAAACAACTTGATAGTACAAACATTTTGGATTGATTGATTTAATAAAGCATATATATAGAAGAAGAAGAAGAAATATATAATAATGGCATCTCTATCTTCGGAACCATCGAAGAAAGCTATACGTAACCCAGCAGGTTCTAATGCATCCCAAGCAAATCGATCTACAGGTGGTCAGACAGTGAAATTTGCAAGAAGAACATCAAGCGGAAGATATGTTAGTCTTTCAAGAGAAGATCTTGATATGTCAGGAGAAATATCAGGGGATTATATGAATTATAGAGTGCATATTCCTCCAACACCAGATAATCAACCAATGGATACATCAGTTGCAGTTAAAGCTGAAGAGCAATATGTTTCAAATTCTTTATTTACTGGTGGATTCAATAGCATAACACGTGCACATCTCATGGACAAGGTCATAGATTCTGAGGTTACACATCCTCAAATGGCTGGTGCTAAAGGTTCTTCTTGTGCAATGCCTGCTTGTGATGGCAAGATTATGAAGGATGAGAGCGGAAATGATGTGAGTCCTTGTGAATGCAGGTACTACTAGTATTTAATGATTTTTTTTCTAAGAGATATTATATATAATACAAGTGAAAAGTATTATAAAATTGACAAATATTATAACTCAAACCGAGTAGGAAATAAATGCAAACAAATCCAAACTAAACAGCAAATAAACTCGAACCTTCTTACGACAGTGAGATTTAAACATATGATCAAGAGGTCACAGTATCTTAGCCTTAATCATTTAGGCTAGACCTCATTGACTTAATAATTTTTTTTTATTACAACATTAAAAAAATTATTAATAATACCAATGTAGGATTTTCCAGGTTCAAAATTTGCAGGGATTGCTATCTGGATGCCCAAAAGGAGACTGGTTTATGTCCAGGCTGCATGGAGTCTTATAGAGTTGGAGATTATGAATATGATGTTCCGGATTTTTCTAGTGGAGCATTGCCATTGCCTGCTCCAAATAAAGGTGATAACATGACAATGATGAAGAGAAACCAAACTGGAGATTTCGATCACAACCTATGGTTATTCGAAACAAAAGGTACTTAGGGCTATGGTAATGCCTTTTGGCCTCAAGATGACATGTATGATGATGGTGATAAAGGTCTCAAAGGCGGCATGGTAGAAAATATGGATAAACCATGGAAGCCTCTTAGTCGCAGAATTGAAATGCCAGCTGCTATTATGAGTCCGTATAGGTAAATATAATAAATATATCAGTACAATTCTAAATGCCAACCTAATAAGTTTTGTTGTTCAGTAAAGTACCTCAAGAAAGCTGAAGCTTTATTTCAATATACATATATGCACCAGGTTGTTGATCCTAGATCGATTCGTGGTTTTGGGATTCTTCTTGAGCTGGAGAGTTAATAATCCAAATGAAGATGCGAGATGGTTGTGGATTATGTCAGTTGTATGTGAAATATGGTTTGCCTTTTCCTGGATTTTGGATCAAATTCCAAAGCTTTCTCCTGTCAATCGCTCTACTGATCTTGAAGTTCTTCGCGACAAGTTTGAACTGCCATCACCTTCCAATCCCACTGGTCACTCTGATCTTCCCAGTGTAGACATGTTTGTGTCTACTGCTGACCCGGAGAAAGAGCCTCCCCTTGTCACTGCCAATACTATCCTTTCGATTCTAGCAGTTGATTATCCTGTAGAGAAAGTGGCTTGCTACATTTCTGATGATGGAGGTGCTCTCCTTACTTTTGAGGCAATGGCCGAGGCTTGCAGCTTTGCTGATTTGTGGGTTCCATTTTGTAGAAAACATAATATTGAACCAAGAAATCCTGATACTTACTTCAGCTTAGAAGTTGATCCAACCAAGAACAAGAGCAGACCTGATTTTGTGAAAGACAGGAAACGGATAAAGAGAGAGTACGATGAGTTCAAGGTGAGAATCAACGGACTTCCAGACTCCATCAGGAGAAGATCGGATGCTTTTAATGCAAGAGAGGAAATGAAAATGTTGAAGCACATGAGAGAAAGCGGAACTGACCCTTTGGAGACTATAAAGATTCAAAAGGCAACATGGATGGCAGACGGCACACACTGGCCTGGAACTTGTACATCCCCCGCACCTGAACATTCTAAAGGCGACCACGCTGGAATTCTTCAGGTGATGCTAAAGCCACCAAGTCCTGACACATTATTGGGAGTTGCAGATGACAAGCTCATAGATTTCTCAGATGGGGACATACGCCTTCCTATGTTTGCATATGTCTCGCGTGAAAAAAGGCCAGGCTATGACCATAACAAGAAAGCTGGTGTTATGAATTGCTTAGTACGAGCATCTGCTATTCTGTCTAATGGTCCTTTCATTCTCAACTTGGATTGTGATCACTACATCTACAACTGCAAAGCTATCCGAGAAGGAATGTGCTTTATGATGGATAGAGGAGGCGAAAATATCTGCTACATTCAATTCCCTCAGAGATTCGAAGGCATTGACCCTTCTGATAGATATGCTAATCACAATACTGTGTTTTTTGATGGGCAAATGCGTGCCCTTGATGGTGTCCAGGTAAAGAATATTTACCAATTTGTAAAGAACTTGTGAATGAATGTATTAATGAATGAATTTTCCGCGCCTGATGAGCAAAGGGTCCAGTTTATGTGGGGACAGGTTGCATGTTCAGACGGTTTGCACTGTATGGATTTGACCCCCCAAATCCTGACAAGTACGAACAGAAGAGCCGCAATGGTACTGAAGCTCGTCCGCTCACACCCACAGACTTCGATCCTGATCTTGATCTCAATCTATTGCCTAAGCGGTTTGGAAATTCTACAATGTTGAGTGAATCTGTACCTGTTTGTGAATATCAAGCTCGACCCCTTGCAGATCACCCTGCTGTCAAGTATGGACGTCCACCTGGTGCTTTGAGGCTGCCACGCGAACCGCTTGATGCCACTACTGTTGCTGAAGCTGTCTCTGTAATTTCTTGCTGGTATTTTTACATTTCTTGATTGCCTTTCCTTTCCTTTCAACCTAGAAAGAATACATTCTTGAAACTGAAAGTACAATGTTACTTCAGGTACGAAGATAAGACCGAATGGGGTGAGAGAGTGGGATGGATTTATGGCTCAGTGACAGAAGATGTGGTGACTGGTTATCGTATGCATAATCGTGGATGGCATTCTGTCTACTGTGTAACCAAGCGTGACGCATTATCAGCTCCAATAAATCTCACAGATCGACTTCACCAGGTGCTCCGTTGGGCTACAGGTTCTGTTGAGATTTTCTTCTCCAGAAACAATGCCTTTCTTGCCTCCAGGAAGCTCAAGATACATCAGCGCCTTGCCTATCTTAATGTCGGCATCTACCCGTTTACCTCTATATTCCTGATCGTCTATTGCTTCCTCCCTGCGCTCTCCCTTTTCTCAGGATACTTCATTGTGCAAAGTCTAAGCATTACATTTTTAGTCTACCTGCTAATTATAACTGTTTGTCTCATCATGCTTGCTGTCCTCGAGCTGAGATGGTCCGGTATAGGATTGGAAGAGTGGTGGAGGAATGAGCAATTCTGGCTGATTTCTGGAACCAGTGCTCACTTCGCCGCTGTTGTGCAGGGCCTTCTCAAGGTGATTGCAGGGATTGAAATTTCTTTTACATTGACTGCCAAGGCTGCAGGAGATGACAATGAAGATATTTATGCAGAATTGCATCTTCATTGATGATTCCACCAATTGTCATTGCCATGACAAACATAATTGCCATTGGATTCGCATTTATAAGGACAATTTACAGCTCAGTTCCACAGTGGAGCAAGTTCATAGGTGGAGCTTTCTTTAGCTTCTGGGTGTTGGCTCATCTTTATCCTTTTGCCAAAGGTTTGATGGGAAGGAGAGGGAAGACACCAACGATTGTTTGGTCTGGTCTCATTGCAATCACACTCTCTTTGCTTTGGATGGCCATTAGCCCCACAAAAATAACTACGAGCACCACACAAAGCCGAGGATTTCAGTTCCCATGAGAACACTAGACATCTCAGGGCTGGATTGGATTTGGAAGCCAAAAAAAAAAATGGATAATGGATGCGAACAAGTCATTATAGATTCTACTGTAGATTTCAGGCATTTCAAACCCAGTAAAGAAATCATCAATTTGAAGTCTTAAGGAACCAGTAAAAAAGAAAATTTTTGCAATTTTTTTTCTTTTTAGCTTTCTAATGTGTTGGGAACTAGGAAAAGAGGGTCAAAAATAGGTACCCATAAATGGGTTTTTGATGGACAACTAAATAGGCGAAGGAAATACCTGTGTTTATATTGATAAAGACAAGTGATGCATTAAAAAATTAGTAAACTAAACATTAATATTTAAATTTACTTGTTATTGTTGAATGCTAAGACTTTGATAACTAGTTTTAGCATAGCAAAAGCATGTATGGATATACTCCGTCCTAAAACACAGCAATAAATAATCATTCATCATTTGCTGTCAACTTGGTGCAGAACCTGCATAAAAAAATGCAAATTTCCCAACTTTTCAGCATTTTGAAACTTCACATACTTCTATCCACAAAATCAAACAAGGCCACTTTACAAGACCTTGAACCTCGTTGGATATAATGTTTAGCCTAAGACATTGAAACAAAATGGTTTAAATGCCTTAATAATAATAATAATAATAATACGAAAAATGATCTCCAAGTAAAATGAGAATGATATAAAGCGCATATATTTACTTTCCTATCCCCCTTTCCAATTGAGTCCAAATAATAAAACAAATATATTTAAATATAGTTCAGATAATTTTGCTAATATTAATTACAAACCAAAAAGCACTAAAATGTAAATATTCCTAATTAGATGGTCTCAAGCTTCAATTTTGAGCAATGACTAAACAAACTTGCACCACAAAATCAGCCTTAACATTCTCCAAACCAAGGAGTAATCTCCAGCTGCACTTTAATTGACAACCATCTCCTTATTCTAAATATCGGGTTGCTCAAAAGGGACACGCACAAACAACTGGCCGTGCAGGGTAACCACCGCAGATGTCTGATGTGGATCGATTCTTGAAGGTAAGCTGACAACCTGAAAGCAGGCATCCATTATTCCACATATATTGGGTTTGGACATATAACCTCTACACTACATAGTACCCAGCTTTTGATCAGTGGAATAGGCAAGATTTATACAGCAAATTAGCAGTTTTTTTTCTGTTATAATATTCGAGTATAACAGTAATACTCCAGTGTTAGCAATTATTTGAATGAGTCAATGAAGGCCAAAGCATTGGCTCATATTACTCTCGAGGTGACCATAACATGCTTAAAATGGATCATACACAAAAAAACAAGTTGAATCTGTTTATCTTTGACGAATTACTCTTGAGGTGACCTTAACATGCTTAAAACTCCAATGGATCATACACAAAAACACAAGTTGAATAAACATCTTTAACAAACCTTTTTAAAGGGAGTGACACCCCAAGGATTATCCAGTTGCTCTGGTTGACCAGATATAATCAAGCGTCCTGCTGGATCAGACTGAACATGCACCTGAAAAATGAATGTTATTGGCATAGATAGCAAGAACTTACAAGACAATCCTTGAGGTCAACATCAACCAGTCAGAAAAGTTCAAAAGCAAAAAAATAAAAATAAAATAGCTTTATGTTAGGCAATGAGAAAATGAGATTGAAAAGAGCACTTCAAGAGATACATCTTACCTCCTCTCGTAGAAGCCCTGGAACTAAAGCATATATTTCAAAGCAGTCATTCTGAATGAGGTCAAAATTTACACCAAAGTTAAAATTCACTAACAAAAGTTTAAGGATTATTATTAAAGTATCATGACTCATAACATTCAAAGTAGAGAAAATCTTACTGTTCTTTGCACATTGATCTTCACCCAATCAGCTGGAGGTCCAATGTCAATGACCATTGTGTCTGCTCTGCAAAAGGAAAATTTAATTTCAACATTTCAAAATTAGGGTATTATGTTCCACAATCAATCAAGGCCTAAGAAAACAAACTAGTGATACTAACTGTAGCTTCATTGTTTTCATGTGAGGGACATGGACAGCTCGCTCCATACTTGATGGCTTTTTACGCTTCAGCAAACCTGAACAAATAATCCAACTTCAGAGAGCACCATTTGCAATTGAAGTACTGAAGATGCTGATCCAGCTAATAAGTTATACCATTTGATTTCAGCTGCTTGTCACCCTTCAGTGTGGAATTCAAGTTCTTATCCTAACTCAGAAGGAGAAAAAGAAAAATGAAAAGAATAGGTTAGTCAAAGGAAAAGGATGTCTTATTGAAATGATGAGAATAATGCACAAGATGGTACAAAGCAAACATTAATAGAAAACGAATTTAAAACAAAAACTTTAAAATTGAGCATAGAAGTTCTCCACACACCTTGATGATTGGATCACAAACCTGACCATTACCAAGGAGACGCTGGGAGTGCCATCCTTGCATGGCACGAGCTGCAGCATCCCTTCGTGCCCTGCCTGATCCAAGCACTTGGCTTCCAGGTGTCTGCAATGAAATTTATAAGGATGATTTAGCAGACTCCTGAAAGAAACAAATCTAAATTCCCATGAAAAACAAGCAAAATAATGATGATAAATTTTGCTTGAAAGTTAAGGAAGCAAGAGATTCTCAATTCAATTGTAAAGATAGAAGCAAGCATACAAAGAAATTTGCAAAAACAAGAACAAAAATGTCAAGAGCTTGTTTGACGTATCATTTTTCCAACACACCATCATAACAGTCCAAATAACATTCTCTTATACCATAACTTCCATGTTGCACAATATCCCATTGTTCCTCCACATAATAATTTTATCCACTCAAAGATTAAAAGTCTTCAATGCAATCACATTGCGTTGATATATGGTACAGTGAAATTACAGCATAAATAGACAAAACTTAAACCACCATATTCTAGATAAACAAAAGACAAACTAACAAAATCTGCATTAGCTATTTCAACTTACCTGATTTACAACCCTAATAGGCTCTGTCAAGGAACCATCAGAAAAAGGGAGCTCCCCACAACGCATTTTATGCTTTTCATATTCAAGTAATGCCTGCGAAAATGATGATCGTGAACTCCAAGAAGTGAGCATGCAAAAAAAATAGAGTTATAATACCATAGATATACTCAGCAAATAGAGCATAACCTTCTCATAAAAAATTCGGAATGTCCAAGAGACAGTGGTGCAGGTCCTGTTTAATCAAAAACATGATGAAGAATTTACAATTAATCTTGTCATATTCTAGCAAAGGAACTTGTGGGATCATAAAATCATTGTGGGGTCATAAAATCACAGGCATACTTTCTTCCTCTATGCAAGAAAGAAAGAGATCGAAAAGATGAGCGTCACTCTATTAATGATAGCTTTCATAGGGCTTATTACTAAAAAAAATGACCTAGACCCAACAAACTGAACCAATGCAGTGGAGAAGTTAAATGTCTGATCAGTTTTCATCTCTTGAAAACACTGAGATTAATACTCATGTCCAGTAGACAAACCACCATAATTTACTATATATGTACCCAGTTGTAAGAGTTAAATAAATTGCAATGGAATTTAGATATCAACTGAAGTCAGAGTCATCCTTACTTTGGGGGTTTGAATGATTCTCCTACTTGTCGCCATAACTTGCATGAAGTCACCTGCAAATGGTCGCAAACAAAATTAAACCGTCTCGCAAACAAAATTAAACCCTGTAATACCTTCCCAGCAGAAACAACGAGATGCATGATTTTCTAAAAGATTAATGTGATTGAAATGTGACACGAAATTCCGATCAAGAAATTTTATATGATGGATCAGCAATCAATCAACAACAAGTTGTAGAAAGATTACTGAGTAGACACTAAAATCAAGAACCATGGATGACAGAAAAATGTGAATGACAAATATAACATTAAATTTTAGTAAGCCAAATTTTAAAAAGTACCAACAATAACAGTTTTCTTCACAAAAGACAGATATACTTTTGTTATTAGACTAGTACCTTCATTTTCTGCAATTATTTTTCCAAATAAATTGTTTATAAAAATTAAAAAAAAAAAGAAGAAAAAGGAAATTGATATCCTTAATACCATTTACCATGAAAAAGCTTTCCAAAAACCCAGGCACCTTTTTGGTGTAAAGTAAAGCCATTATCAGTGGTCTTTTATTATAAATAATATTGATGAAAAAAAAGTGCTTTTGTGCAGTATAGATGACTAAACAGTATTATATTTTTCACTTGTTCTTTTATAAAGACAGTAATGCCATATTTAAAGAAAACTTAGGAAATTGGTTAACAATGTTCAATTTGGTTCAGATGTAACTGTCAAAAAGCATTTGAAGTTGTATAACAGATTACTGGGCATAATATAAATGGATTCTGATCATATAATATACATAGACCTGATTAATTTTTATAATAAAAACACAAGTAGTAATGCTTTTAATCTGAAACAGAGAAAAGGGAAAAAAGGTTGGAGACCTGAAGCTTTAGTAACTCTGTTTGTAGTAAGGAAATAAATAGTATAAAATATACTTTTCTGTAAACGTGATATAAAGGCTACTGGCCCGGTACAAAATTCAATTTTACAAAATGTCTCCTTTGCGAAAGAGAGGAGACTTGTTGGAACTTCTCCCATTAATTAACTAGTTTGATGCGATGCGAGCTGGATCAAATCAATAGAACAAAGGAATTACATATCAAGAAATCAACTGATTAAATTCCCTTTCCTATCTTCAACAGAAATATTATTCATATATATGCATACATGTCAGCTTATTCAAAAATATAATAGTAACCATCCACCATATGTAGATTTTTAAGAAGATGACATTCAAACTCAAAATTATAGAAAAGTTGTATGGCTCATTCAAATACATATATATAAGGTACGCAAACAGTAAAAGGGAGATTCCAGATCTTAATTAAAATCACTAATGAAGAGTTAACAGTATATCTTACATAGCTAATCAATTTAATAGTAATTCTTTCATATAATGCATATAGTATTATCCTTGATAATTAAAAAGCCTGCGGTTCTGCAAGGCATAAAAAAATGAAGGCCAGTAAAAGATGAAGGATTATTTCATAGAAAGAGAGAGTGAGAAAGCAAACCTGTTCATAGCCTCCCAGTTTGATCACTTCTCTCCACAGCCTAAGTCAAATGAAAAGGGATGATTACTATCATATAGCTGGAAGAGTTTCTAATGAATATCACATAAGTTTACATTAAAAAAATAATAAAATAATAATAATAATAACAGCTTACTTGAGTAAATTCAATTCTTCTTTGTAGAACTTTGGGGCCTTGAATTCTAAGTTATTCTCTTTATAAAACGATTCAACCTCCTTCGCAAATGCTGCTTGCTCATCTTCTGTTCCCGACTCATAGCCATCAAATGATGCAGGTTCCACAAGGAATGATTTGCTTGGGGCGTTCAAGGTGGCCTCATGCTCTTCATCCAACTTGGGTTTTAGCATCTCTTTCTTAGTCACTCTATGAGGAGATAAGTCCACATTGGTTGACACATCTTTCAATGCCTCCTCTTTCTTATCATCTTCAACTTTCTCATCATCTTCAGCTTTATTATCCAAAGATTTTTCATTCAAAACATGAACATGGCTATTCTCATTTTTGGCATTGCAGAGTTCTTTAGCGTCTTTATCAATGTTGATTTCATTGGCACCATTCTCAGCATTACCCTCAAAATTCAAGCTCACTTCTTTATGCAATCCACTGTCATCAGCTTGGAAGTTATCAGAAATAGTATCATTCTGTTGGATATTACTATCCGTAGCAACTTTGCTGGCCTTGTTATCAAAAGATGTCTCAAGACTTTTGGCATGGGGAATATTCACAACTTTTTCAGATGGAATTTGTTCTTCTACTTGTGCATCATCTTTTTCCTCTGCCTTTGGTTCCCCATTTTCATATGGGTTTTGAGAAAAAGGAGGGGTTTTGGGTGCCCCTTCAACTAGAGAGTCATTTAGATTGATATTGACATCATTTCCCAGTTGTTTAGGATCCACCATTTCATTACTACTACTCATGCTAATGCACTATTACTACAAAAAAAATCCTATAAAAAATTTAACAACAAACCACCCTTGTTAGGGAGATTGAGAGCTCAAACCCTAAAAAAGGGCCTAAAAGAGGAAAATAAAACACCAAAGAGAAACAATATAAGACAAAATTTGGAGTAAGCTATTATATGTATTATGTTGAGAAGAAATTGCATGAAAAATTGGTAAGAGAAAAAGAAACAGAAGAAAATAGAGAAAGGAAATAAATGCGAGAAAAGAATAAGAATACCCTTTTGGCCGGATAGAGTCCTTCAAATCCAACGAGAGAAACGGCAACCGTCACCTCACCTCACCTCTTCCAAAAACAAGCAGAACCACCCTTCTTCAACCCACCGGCAAAAACAAAAGAAAAAAGAGAAGCAAAAGTTTGGGATTTTATTATAGTTTTCTGTGTACTTGTGAAGAGTTTTTGTTTGGTAAAGAGCAGAGAGAGCAGCAAGATTGTTTGGCAGAGCAGAGAGAGCAGAGAAGGTGAGACAGAGTGAGGAGTCACGAAAGCGTGATTTCTTTTATTTAAAAAAAAAAAAAAGGGTTTTATCTGAAATTCTTCAAATGGAAACAAAAGTTAAGGGTAGGCTTCCTATTGCCCAGCCCAATAAAACTTTCTAAGGTTGGTCTATTCAATTTAGAGTTTTAAAATAAAATATGGATGTAATCAATTTAAATTTTTAAAAACTGTAAAAATAGAGTGATATTGAACGAAGATTTTTATAAAATTGTTAAGAATTTATTGATATTTAAAATTATTAATTTAAAAAAAAAACAAGATTTTTAATGATTTTAGATAATTTTCATTGACTTTCATTATTTTCTTTCATTTTTTTTTAATTTTGAAAAATTTTGAATGATTTTTATTTTTTTATAAACTAACAGAAAAAATAATCAATTTGAATTAAATTAAATCAAATTAAATAAAATGACTATTATAAATAATAAATTTATTTTTCAAAATCATTCGTTTGAAAATATATATAAATTATATAATATTTTAAATATGTTTAATTTATTTTATTGTTATATTATTTCATAACTCCTTTTTTTATTAAATATTATGATTAATAATTTAAATTTCTATATTAACATATATATTAATAAAAATATTGACAGAGAAATTAATATAAAAATTAATTATAATTATTATTATTTATATAAAAAATATAATAATTTTATATTTATATTTATATATTTTTATTTGAAACAATATTTATATATTTTTTTTAATAAAAATAATTAAAAATTATTTTTTTAATAATACGCTGCATGAAATATGAATTTTACTAATTATTATATGGGATCATTATTATTTATTCATGTAAAATGATAAAATATACTAAATTCTCTGATTTTTCAAAAATATATTAACTTTTCCTAACGAATGTCACAATATACTATTATATTATTTCATCTAATTTTACTATTAATCAACTCTAAAATAATCAATAATAAAAAAAAATGTCCTTATCTTTTATTTTTAATTAATTACATTCTATTTTTACTTTAAAAAATATTTTTAGGGTTAAAAAATATATTTTCATATTTTTTTAATAAATTTAAAAATAAAAATATTTTTTAAAAATATTTTTAATAATAAATTGTGCAAAATATATTTTTACGAACTAATATATACATAGCTAGAGTATATATAAAGAAAGTTGAAATTCTCCCTATACTCATTATTTTATTTTATTTTTTATAAATTTTTGAAAATTTAATATATTTTCAATATATAAAAATATTAAAAATAAATATTAGTTAATTAATATGAAAGTTTAAGATTTTTTATTTTTTTTTATATTAGATTAATTAATTTTACATTGATAATTTGATTTTATTTTTTTTCATTTTTAAAAAAATATTATTATTAGAATAATAATTTATATTTAATATGAATCCAAATAAAAAATCTTCATTTTTTTTAAATATCAAAATAGCTATTACAAACTAATTAAAATTTATAAAAATTTATTTATATTTACAAAATAAAAGGATGCAAAAATTATTTATAAAATCATAAATTATACAAAAGACAATAAAAATCTATAAAATTATATAAAAATCATTCATTTAAAAAAGTCTATAAAAATTATTAATTCTCTTGATTTAATATACCCTCTAAGTTAATGATTACACCATACAAAGATATTAGATTGAGATTTTTACAAAAATATTAAAAATATATATATATTTTTACTGTTATAAAAATATTTTTTTAAAAATATTACATATTTAAAAATATAACATATACTAAATATATATCGAATATATACTAAAAAAGTAAAAATAATAAAAATAAAAAACTAAAAAAGTGTATAAATGTGCAATTTTTCCTATTAGATTTCATTCATGTTGCAAGGATTATATTTTATTTTTTTATAAGTTTTTATATTTTAATATTTGTTCAATAAATCAAATAATAATTTAGTAAAAATTTAATTCAAAATTCCTTTTTAAATGAAGATTAAATTTTAAATATTATAAAATTTACAAGTAATTGAACAATAATAAAATTTGCTATAATAAAATTAATCAATACAAGAAAATAGAATTTCATATAATAGAATTTCATAAAAAAAATATCATAAGAGAAATCCAAAACATATAATATTAGAAATAATAACGAGTTTTTCTACAAAGAAATTGACTTGTAACACAGTATAATGATTAAAAAAAACAATATTAATTAACAAAAAGGAAAAACAATAATAATAGCACCCCAATAAATGTAGCTAATTATTTATTATTTTTTTTTAAGAACTTCACAATTCATTGCAACAAAGACAAGCTGGTTGGACATCGAATAGAGGCAAACTCGTAGGTTGGCCAATGAAATGAGTAAGCATGGCTTTGTTGTTTGCAATGTTATCAGATTTAGTTGGATTAAAAAATTAAATCCGTTAAATCGAAGTAAAATTAAAAATAATTATATTAATATAATATAAATTTTATTATATAATTTAATATTTAATATTTTTATATTCAAAATAAATATAATATATATATAACTAAAATTAAATAATAAAATAATTATATAATTAAACATTTATTATATGCAAGAAAATTTTCATTAATAAGTTAAATTAAATAATTAAATAGTTAAATTATCTTTAATAAATAAGTCAAATTTAATTAATTTAATTTAACTAAATAAAAATATTTTAATTTAGTTAATTATGAATTTTTAGTTTAATTTAATTAAAAATATATTTCTATTAGTTTATAATTAATATTATGTATTACAATGACCTGAATTTTTATAAATTTTAGTATCCTTATTTTAAAGTTTAATATATATATATATATGCAATAAAAAGATGAAAATAAAAGAATTAAATTATATTTGAATACGAATTTTTATGGGTGTACCCAATGGGTATGAGTATAAATTATCCGTTTTTTAATGGGTACTAAATTGTCATATCCATACCCACCTACTACAGATAGCGAATACCCACGAATACCCGTTCATATTTTTATTTTTTATTTTTTTATCTATTGTCAATTCTAAAAAGATAATTCATTTCAATAAATACTATATTTTTAATATAAATTTTGTCTTTCTAAATTTTATTTAAGAAACTATTTTATAGTATATTTTCAAATTCATATAATCTTGTACAATAAAAAAAGACAAGTACATTTTCAAACAAAACAATTCATTTTTCTTAATTGTAATCTCAAGTTTACTCTCATTATCCATTAATAGGAAATATAATTAATTATAAATTTATATTATACCAATGAGTTATATATATAGTTTTGAATATCTATTTAAAAGTTTCAAATAATAACAAAACAATACAAATTTAAAAATTTTAAACAATAGAAAATAAGAAAGTCACAAAGAAAACAATTCATAAAAAAAAAAAAAAAAAAAAAAAAAAAAAAAAAAAAAAAAAAATATTTAAATTTTTGTTTGGAATTTTTTGGGGGGTG
>CANXYC011155090.1:0-14498 GCA_948193065.1 Aleurites moluccanus
AGTTAGGGGGTGTTTATATGTGATTAATTATTATATATGTTATATGATTTAATTGATATGTTTACATGTGTGTTTGATTGCCAATTAATTATTTGGGAAAAATAAATTAAGGATAATAAAATAAATAAATAAAATAAAATAGCCAAATTGGGTTATAAAAATAATAGGACTTGATTGCAAAAGGAAATAAATAGGAGGGATTTAATTGGAAGTTTATAGGACTCAATTGGAATAAAAGAATTGGAGGGAGGAGTTAGTGGCAATTTGGTTCATCTTGATTCAATGGAACAATGTTTTGGTACATCCCAATCCAAGGGATGCATGTATAGGACTTATAGTAGCCTTTATGAGATTGGATGCACATGATTCTCTTGCCAAATCCCACTAACCATTAAACAAACAAAACAAATTCTGCATTCTAAAATTTCTATTCAAAAACCGTGTACCAACTTCAAACCAAAAGGAAAAACTTCTTCTCCTTCAAACATGGTTCGTCCATTGAAGCATTTTTGGAGCTTTGAAGATTTTCTTTCCAACATTTGGTAGACTTAATCATCTCATCTCCTCCATTTCTTCAACCAAGTTCTAATTTTAAGTTTGGTTGTGTTCTTTGTGAGTTAGGGATTCGGCCATTTCAAGTAATCCAGGGTAAAATCAAAAATTTCTGAATGTTTAAAGGTTGTTGAGGTTTAAATGTTGTATAGAATCATTTAATTGAAGAAGTGACCATCTATTGTGTAGCTTTTCATTTTGGCCGAATTGAATTAGGGGAAATTTGATTCTTTGTTCCAATTGAGTAATTGATGTTGTAATTGGTGTTGAATAGATGTGAATTGAATGGTTTAATTGTGAATTGAACATTCCTTGTGTAAATTCCCTTTTGGCCGAATTCAATTGGGAAAAAATTGGGGAAATTTATTTTTTGTATTGCAATTGAGAAATTAGTGATATATATGGTGTTAAATAGATGTAATTAATGATATTTGAATGATAAATTGTGAATTTGATTTCAATTCTTGGATTGGACTATGGACCGAATAGAAATTAGGGTTTTGATGTATAATTAGTTCAATAATTCTGCAATTGAGTGTTTAAAACTTAAATTGGCATGGTGAATTGATGTTTGGGTGCTTGAATTGGAAAAATAAATTTCAAGAGAGAAAAACCCCTTTGGACCGAATGCCTCATTTGGGGAAAATGGGGAATTTGCTTGGTTTTAGTTAAATTAATTGTTTAAAAGTGTAATTGGTAACTTGAATTATATAATTATAGGTTTAATTGAGGAATTAATGGTTGATTTGGAAAAAACCCCCAAAGCCAAACCTAATTAGGGCAAGTTAGGAAAAATTGGTTTGAAATTTTGCAATTGAGTTTAGAATTATTTAATTGGTGTGTTTAATTTTAGAGTTGTGAAGTTTAATTGCAAAAATAAGGCTTGAATGATTTAGGCCCTTTGAACCGAATGGAAGTAAACCTAAATTTAAGATTTATTGGTTAATATGTGTGTGCAATTGATAGGTGTATGTGATGTGGTTACTTGATAAGTGATTGTAACTTATAGAAAGAGATTTGTATGTTTGTATTGAATTTGAAATGAATTTAGATCTTTATGACCTATAAAGTTCCAAATGTTTTGGCATGAAACCTACGCTTGAATGTGAACCCAAATTTGCTTAATTGTGTTTATAAGATGTGTTATTATTGATGAATGGAAAGAAATTTGGGTTTAAACTCCTTTTGAGTGTTATTTTGGAATGGTCAAATGATATAGTGAAATTAGGATTTTGAATATGAAAGTTATATATGATATGTATATCTTGTTTGAAATATATGTGTATATGTCTTTGAATATGATATGTTGGTTTGATATAATGTCTTATTGGAGAGTTTGTATGTATATAGGGGAATCCTCCAGGGGAAAGGAGAAAGTAGGGGAGCAGTAGGTGCTCGGAACCTCGGAGGGGCATTTTGATCTTTTGCACATAAGGTGATTGCATTTCTAATTTAAGGTACTATCATTTGGACATGTTATATGACCTTTGGTCATGTTGGACTGATTTTAGACCGATATGGTCAAAATTGCCTCTAAACGTGCCAATCGGCCAAAACTGGGGCTGCCGAAACGGCTAAAACTGACATAAAATTTGAATGTGTATAAAAACTGTTCTATAAACTATTTTGACCTCAAATCAAACCTAATCAGCTTATATATATGTATACTTGTATCTTAGATGTTAAATTTGCATACCATATATTGATAACATGTAAAACCAGAAAGTCCCTCAAAAACGGAAAACGGACTCGTAATTTTGT
Source organism: Aleurites moluccanus (assembly GCA_948193065.1). Lineage (NCBI taxonomy): Eukaryota > Viridiplantae > Streptophyta > Magnoliopsida > Malpighiales > Euphorbiaceae > Aleurites > Aleurites moluccanus. The sequence goes on from CANXYC011155090.1 coordinate 2,314, forward strand.
AAGTAGCTGGGCCAATTTTGTAAATTATTCCCGATTGATTCTATACTTGTTCATATGGATATCTTGACTATATTACACCTTATATGAGTTGTACTTGTTACATTTTCATCACATTTTGGAACATTTGCATATAATAACATAACAGGATTGCTTCGATGGTGTAGCGGGTAATTCCATCGACCGTGTACACACTGGTACTACTTGCCATAGCTAAAGATAGGGAAATGGCTCTAGCCATAAGGATTGATCCTCCTTATGACATTTATATGGAAATGGAGATATGGACAGAGGTGGCAGTACTATTTGATTATTTGACTCAATCCTGTTTTACTTTATACATTTGATCCATTTTATTATACTGTCATATCTCATTATATATATATAATTGTCATCATACCTATTATTGTCATAAGTGTTCAAATGTGTATTCATAAATTGGTAATGCATTTCATATTTATAGATTCACTGAGTATTTTTATACTCACCCCATAGTGTTGAACTTTTTCAGGGAAAGAGTGAGACGCGGACATTCTCGGCTAATTTTGTACTTCCAGCCTTGGAGTAGATGTATAATTCTTCCCTAGTATAGCATAGAGTACTCTATAATATTATTTGTAGATATGTATATGTATGATTTGTAGACATGTACAGAATGTAATTATATGTTATGATGTGAATGCATATGTATGTCTATACTGTAACAGGGGTTGCAGCTGTTATGGTACGCCTATCTTGTATTGTCATATGTATGGATTGATATTATTGAAAACTATTATATGATTTGTGATGTATGAAATTGTTATATGAGTTGACATAAGTAATGTATCATATGAGTTGTTTATTGGATGTTGACCTGAGAGTTGATAATTGTTTTAGAAGTATTTTTCTCTGTTTTTAGCTAGGGTAAATGTCATGATTATAGGAGAGATTCTGTCCGTTTTTCTGTAAAACTTAAGGGTTGAAAAAAAAAAATTTCATAAAAATGGTTAAGTGTAATGAAAACATGTAACTTGGTTTCTTCGTGGTACTGGTTGTATGCTGTTCCCGTACCCTAGGACCGTCATAGCCCTATAGTGTGGGATGTGGCAATTACGCACATAGACATTTTATAAAAGAATTAGAAAACATGTTACTTAATCTCATAGGGCATGTTTTCATGCAATTGAAAAGTGAACCTTTTAAGTTTCTCAAACAGACTGATTAAAGCAATTCAAACAAAAAAAGGATCTGTTAAGAGTAACATATCAGTCTATGAAGCACTAAAACAACAAAACATAATTTTTACTTGTTCTCTTATTATCATTTCAGAATATAGCCACCTACAAGAGAATTATGCACACACCCAGGTATTATCAAGGTGACGTCTAATTACAGCAGCACTCAACTTTCAGGTGTCAACAACTAGAATGCCAAAAAGCATATGTGCGTCAGTTTAATTAATTTGCGACTAAAAAGAATAAGGAAGTATTATATGCTATAGGTACAATAGTGTAATAGTCTTTTAGCCAAAAGAAAGAATACTACAGGCAATAGATGCTCTTAAATTTGATTGTCACCACTCAGTTAATTAGTCTTTCCTATTTTTCACATGACAAACGGTGCACCCATAATAAATCCACAAAAATACTCAATAAAATAAATGGTAAAAACAATTTTGAAGGACAATAAAATTTAATACATAGAATTGCTTTCTTGTCATCCTTCATTATTTACAAAAGCCCTTTAGAACAAAAAATTGTTTTAGCAACACATAAATGAGAAATATATTGGGTCAATTAAATCATGATGGCAAGAAATCAACTCATGTTGGAAAGAAAAAGAACTTACAAATATATTACTCTCTTGGTTTTCGGATCACACGCCACGCCTCTCCAATTACACGGGTCAGGATCCTCAGGTCTCCATAGAGGAAGGACACCGTCTGAACTAACAATAGCATTCCTGAAGTTTAGAAGTGCCTCACCTACAAAAATAACAAAACAAACTCATTAAATATCATAAGCATATTTGAACATGTGCAATTCCACATCCTCACAAACATAAAGAAGAATTCATAATTTCTAAATATACTTCTTGCATAAACCACAGGATATGCAAGCATAGATATTGGAAAGAAACGTGTATATTCCACCTAGAAATGCATTCAATGGCCAAACTATTAAGATGCTTACAACCATAGCTAGTCAGATACAGATGACATAATGGAGAAAATTTCACATATTGACAAAGTAGTGAAATAATTGAAAGATTATCCAGTGTACTTCCCATGTGAGACTAGTGAAATGGTGACTAAACTTGCAAGTGGCAATGAAATTTGGTAGCAATACACAGGATATTTTACAAATATAAAGTATTAAAATACTTATAGATGCCAAGATTGTGGATTCAGCTTCACAACCTTGTCACAATTTATCAACTCAGAGCAAAATTCAAATATCACATACCATCAGAATTAACAGCTCCACTTTTGTTTAGAAGGATATAGATCAGTAGAACGTAAAAAAGCCAAGGTCCTTGACATCTCCTGAGATGGATGGCCATAATGGAACTGGTCAATCATAATACAGCAGCTACAAATCATATTATAAACCAAAGTCCAAAATGCCTCCTTTGTAACATATAGCCATAGGACAGCAGCCACAAGAGAAAGAAAATGATTTCCTAGATGAAGCAAAGTGTCATCGCAGCAGCAGCAGCAAGAAGAAGAAAGCATCAAAACAAGAGGAAAAAAGTTTTTTATTTCTTGAAATCTTCCTATGCCAATATTGAATACTTTAATAAATTCAAGTTATCATAACAGAACATATTGAATTTATTCGTACTCGTTAAGCTAAGTTAGAGTTGAACCATTTGCATGTAGCATTACCAACAGCATTCAAGTTCCAGACCAGAAAATATTTAAATATTAATAACCATCCAAACCCTAACCACATTTAAATATATATATATATATATATATCCTAGAAACTATTACCATGCTTAACCACATTTACTACTAATCTGCTCAAAAAAAATTTTAAAAAAAATCCAAATCGAAAGACAAAGTACCTGATTTTCTGAATTATTTTTTTTCAGCTAAATTAAACTGGAGAACTTTTGAAGAATTAAGACACATTAGATTCGATCTGTGAAGAAGAATGAAGGTAGTGATACCCAACACAAGAAAACAAAATAAAAACAACGATCTCTTCTCTTATTTTCTTTTCTTTTCTTTTCTTTTTTTATCGAAAGATTTTTAAATTTTATTTGTAAGAGTAAGTCTGTGTCTATGTGCTTGTGTCAGTGTCCTAGTGAGTGGAATCGATGCTTGGAATTAAAAGGGCATCACCTCAACCAATCACAGGATTCTTCCTTCACACGTTTGACGTAGACATTCCGTGCGTGCCTACCGACGCTTCTGTGCTGCCTTCTTCCTGGCATCCATTCATTACATTAATCACTTCAAATATACTAAATTACCACTGGTTTTTCTACTATATTGCCAATATATCAAGAGATATTAATATTACACTTTTTACCATAATTTTTTAATATAAATACCAAACAAAATTATTAATCAAAAGTTCAAAGATTGTTTTCCTCCATTCGAATAAAATTTAGAAAATGTTCAGATTTCTAATTATAAAATTTAATTATCATTTAAAAATATACGTATCGATAATTAAGAAATTATTTAAGTATCTGGATGTCTAACTATTAGAAATAATTTATTAATCTATCTCATTCAAATTGATAAAATCTAATAACAGATAAGAATTATTATTACCAACTGAAATAAATCTCAATAAAAAAATTATTTTTATTTCAAATCGATAATTATCAATCGTTGATTTAAATATTTTTTAGTAATCATATTTATTGTTAAAAAGAAATTATACATAAATAAATTATTTACTTGTACTATTTTTGTTTTGTTAAAATACTTCTTCCACTCATTCATAATTTTGTAATATAATAGATTATATAAATAATTTTACTTACACGTATAATAATATTTTTTATTAATTCAATATAATTTTATTATTAAAAAATTTAGATGCCTTCTTTCTATGGAATTGCTAATGAAAATCCTTTCAACTTTATAAGGAATTTTTATGGTATCATGTAAACTTTCTCTTTACCAAGCTTATAATTAGGGTAGAAATCAAACACATGCTCAACTTTTCTTTCCCACTCCAAATAAAATTCAGGATCATTCTTCCCTTGAAATGAAGGAATTTTCATTTTGATACTTCCCAAACTATTATCCCTCATTTTTACATTTCTGTCTCTTCTACTAGAACTAGAATATTCATCAGAATCATGTCCATCATCCACCTCAACCACACGTCTTCTAGGAGATTTAGAATTTGATGGAGATTGCATTCCCTTGAAATGAAGGAATTTTCATTTTGATACTTCCCAAACTATTATCCCTCATTTTTACATTTCTGCCTCCTCCACTAAAAATAAAATATTCATCAGAATCATGTCCATCATCCACCTCAACCACATGTCTTCTAGGAGATTTAGCATTTGATGGAGATTGTATGTCATCTAGTCTAGCATTCAGCTTTCTAAATTGTTCAGTAACATATTTCATGAACAATTTCATATCAAGATCATCCAACTCTCCTTCACTAGTCATGTAAATAATCTGCAAAAAAATATATTAGAAATAAATAAATTTATTCCTCACACACTATCTCACGTGTTTACACTCAAAACAGATTGTTAACACGTGTTTTCATTTTTTTTAGCTTCTCATGAATTCTGAACTCACCACTTGATATATCTCCAAGTTCAAGGCTCAAAACACTTAGCTCCTCCATGGGTTCAGCCCACTTGAAATTGGAGTCTAACTATTATGTTGATGGATTGGGTTTATTGATGTTACAAGTTTAAGCAAGCCCAAGAGAGTCAAATCCATTGGGGCCTCATTGAAGTCTAGGTTCAGCCAAGACTCCCTATTTTGAAGACTTTGCAATTTCTGTTTTTAGTTATTTTTACTCTTTCAACTTTGTAATAGCTTTAAGTAATTACTATTTTGGGTAAAGTAGTTATTCTAGCTTAATTAAGTAATTTTCTTTATTTTAGGTTATGTTTATTTGTATTAACAAATTCAGCCCTTTTCCATGCTTTTAGGGTTGTGTAAGGTTTCTAGAGACTACATAAAGTCTCTTACTCGAAAATGGAAAGGACAAAGTAATGACAAGAACCTGCCTTTTCTTTATAATTTCCTTTTCCTTCTTTATGCTTTGATGTTTTCTATTTCTGCAGAATTTCCATTCTATTGTTAATTTTCTTTTACAAGCTATTATGTTGAATGTTAGATTTCCTCTTTTGTTGTTGCTATATCTAATTTCCAGCATTTGAATTTTCAAGTTTTCTTCTCTTTCCTCCTTTCTGTCCAAAATCCGAAATTCCCAACATCAATTTAATTATTTCTTAAAGAAAAATCTACATTTAATTCGGATTTACTGTTCATGCTATTATTTATGACAGTCCCAAAATTCTGATTTCTTCTACATTAATTACCATTAATGACTTCAAATTGCTTGCAATAAATTCCATACACCTTATATTAATTATTCTAACCAACAGACTTAAATAAATCTAAAAGAAAATAACCTTGGAAGAAAATTTACCTTATTTCTTCAAAATTGAATTTCCTGAGATTTATTGCTTAAATCTGATGATTTTTGTCTTAAAATAGAATAATCTAGAGTTCTAATGCATTAATTTGAGTATTAATACCTTAGAAAATAAAATAGAACTAATTTGAGAATAGACTGAGATTAAAGAAGAAGGAAGAAAGGAAAAATCGTGAAAAATGCTACTGGGTTGTTGGGGTTAAATAGACCACTGCCCCAAAAATCTCGCTTGTCAGCTCTCCAATCCGCCTCGGCAAAGCTACCTCGCATATGCCAGCTCGCCAAACTGATCTGGCAATGCCACTTCGCAAAAGCCACATCGCTAATCCAGCTCGCATATGTCACCTCGCATATGCTGCCTCTCCAAACTCTCCTCGCGAACTCTTCCTCGCATATGCTGCCTTGCATATGCCACCTCGGCAATGCCTCTTCGCCTATCTCCTCTTCATATAATGCCACCTCGCCTTTCCTCTTCGCCAAATCCTCTTCGTCAATCCTCTTTGCCAAAGCTTCTTCGCCAAAGCCTCTTCGCACATACCACCTCGCATATACCTCTTCGCCAATTATCACTTCGGCAATCTCACCTCGCCACCTCACCACTTTGCTAGCCCGCATTGCCAACTCGTAAAATGCCACTTCGCATCTTGCCGGCTCGCCACACCAAGACTCTGCTAAGTTGAAACCTTTCTTGGACAACTTACACTTAACCAGCTCTTAAATGAGCTACAAACATTCAAACCTACTAATTCTTTTTGCCACTTAAAATATACATATAGAAGCTCAATATATCCAAAATTAAATTCACAAAGGCAACTACACAGACCATGGTGACTCTCTAATTATCACCCATACTTACTACCCCAAAATCCATCCAAACAGTCCTGAGAAAATCTACTCTTCACTGAGATATACTTATCCAAAATTCCTGAAATTTTACAGACAATATCACAACACAGAGATAGATATATGTTTAGAATTTCATGTTTACACCTTTGGATCAATCTATCTCTGTCATTCCCAGAAATTCTAAACATATAGAGACTTCCTGCATAAATACTTAACCAGACCAGTCCTACTCAATGAGGCATAACTCCTCTCACACACAGAATTATGTCAATACATTTTATATAATTATAAATGAGACATAGACTCACAACTTTTATGTTTTACACTTTACCAAATTATTTCTCTAAGAACATGAAATCAACCTTATAATTTCCTGCAACTGCAACCAGAAATTTCTGAATTCCTCAAAACATTCATATCCTTAATTAATTTAAATTCATCAATTACACAATAAATAAAATATAACAAAATGGCAGATATTACATTCTTCCCCTCTTAATTAAATTCGTCCTCGAATTTATAATAATCTTCCTCAAGCCTGAAATAAATGGGGATATTTATCTTGCATGCTTTGCTCACTCTCCCATGTGCATTCTTCCATAGCTTGGTTTCTCCACAAAACCTTAACCATTGGTATCTCCTTATTCCTTAGCTTCTTAACCATTCAATCCTCAATGGAAATTGGAGTTTCCTCATATGTCAAATCTGGTTGAAGGTCTACTTCTGGCACTTGAGGCACATGAGAAGGATCAGCCACATACTTCCGAAGCATTGATACATGAAATATCGAATGCACCTTATCCATACTAGGAGGCAAAGCCAACTTGTAGGAAACCTCCCCAACCTTACTCAAAATTTCAAAAGGCCCAATAAATCTTGGAGACAGCTTGCCTCTCTTACCAAACTGTAGAACTCCCTTCATTGGAGAAATTTTTAGAAACACAAGATCTCTAATGGAAAACTGAAGATCCTTTCTCTTTGGATCGACATAACTCTTTTGTCTACTAAAAGCTGTCTTCAATCTCTCTCGAATCAATGGAATCTTTTCTGAAGTATACCTTATCAATTTCGGTCCTTCAATATATCTTTCTCCAACTTCATCCCAACACAAAGGAGATCTGCATTTCCTTCCATATAAAGCTTCATAAAGAGACATCTGAATCGTGGAATGATAGCTATTGTTATAGGCAAATTCAATCAATGGCAAGTGAGCATCCCAATTCCCTCTAAAGTCTAGAACGCACATCCTCAGCATGTCTTCTAGAGTTTGGATGGTCCTCTCCCATTGCCCATCTATTTGCGGATGGAAAGCCATGCTGAAATCAAGTTGAGTACTTAGACATTCTTGTAATTTCTGCCAAAACCTCGAGGTAAACTGAGTACCTCTATCTGATATGATTGAAACTGGAACTCCATGAAGTTTAACAATCTCATCCAAATAAATTTGGGCGTACTAAGAAACTTCATAGGTTGTCTTGACTAGTAAGAAATGGGCCGACTTGGTCAATCTATCCAGAATAACCCATATCGAGTCATAACCCTTTGAAGTTCTTGGCAGTCCGACCATGAAATCCATGGTCACTCTCTCCCATTTCCATTCTGGCAATGGCAACTCTTGGAGTAATCCAGATGGTTTCTGATGCTCAAACTTGACTTGCTGACAAGTTAGACATTTGGCTACATATTCCACAACATTTCTCTTCATTCCACTCCACCAATGCGAATTTTTAATATCATGGTACATCTTTGTTGCACCTGGATGCACATTATACTTGGTATGATGTGCTTCCTTAAGAATCATATCTCTTAACCCATCAATTGCTGGAACACATAGCCTGCTACCATGCCTTAACATGCCATCAGCCACCATAAATCCTGGAGCTTTTTCTGATCCCACATCATTCTTTATCTTCGCCAACTGAGGGTCTCTATCTTTAGCTTCTCTAATTTGATCAATGAGAAGCGGCTTGACTTGGAAATTTGCCAAAAGCACTCCTGAATCCGACAATTCCCAACTGACTCCCATATCATACAATCTCTGCACTTCCCTCACTAAAGGCCTTATACTCACTTGAATATGGGCTAAGCTCCCCAAGGACTTCCTGCTCAATGCATCGGCTACAACATTGGCTTTCCCGGGATGGTATAAAATTTCACAGTCATAATCCTTAAGCAATTCAATCCATCTTCTTTGCCTAAGGTTAAGATCTTTCTGCTGGAATATGTACTTTAAGCTCTTATGATCTGTGAAAATCTCACACTTCTCACCATACAAGTAGTGTCTCCAAATCTTCAATGCAAACACTACTGCAGCCATCTCAAGATTATGAGTCGGATAGTTCATCTCATGCTTCCTTAACTGCCTCAAAGCATAAGCTATCACTTTTCCACACTGTATAAGCACACAACCAAGCCCCACTCGCGATGCATCGCAATACACTGCATATCCTCCTTCACCCGATGACAGAGCTAAAATAGATGTCGTGGTGAGACAAGTCTTCAACTTCTAAAAGCTCTCTTCACATTCATCTGACCAGGGAAACTTAATTTGAGTCTGAGTGAGCTTGCTCAAAGGAGCTACAATCTTGGAGAAGTCTTGAACAAATCTCCTGTAGTAGCCTGCAAAACCCAAGAAACTTCTAACTTCTGAAACATTCGTGGGTCTAGGCCAGCTAAGAATTGCATCAACCTTTCTAGGATTGACTTTAATTCCCTCTATGCTCACTATATGCCCCAGAAAACCCACATTCTCAAGCCAGAATTCACACTTCGAAAACTTGGCAAATAGCTGATACTCTCTCAAAACCTATAACACAACTCTAAGGTGTTCTTCATGCTCTTCTTTACTCTTTGAATACACAAGAATGTCATCAATGAATACAATGACAAACTTGTCCAAGAATGTCCTGAACACCCTATTCATCAAATCCATAAATGCAGCTGGTGCATTAGTCAAACCAAATGGCAACACTAAGAACTCATAGTGTCCATATCTGGTCCGGAATGCTGTCTTCGATACATCCTCATTCCGAATTCTCAACTGATGGTAGCCCGACCTCAAATCTATCTTGGAGAAATGACTTGCACCTTGCAACTGATCAAATAAGTCATATATTCTTGGCAAAGGATACTTTTTCTTGATAGTTACCTTGTTGAGCTACCTGTAGTCAATACATAATCTCATAGAACCATCCTTCTTCTTCACAAAGAGTACAGGTGCTCCCCACGGTGAACTACTGGCTCTCATAAATCCTTTGTCCAGCAGATCTTGCAACTGAGTCTTCAATTCTTTCAACTCAACTGGTGTCATTCGGTAGGGAGGAATAAAAATCGATCTTGTGCCAGGTAGCAACTCTATACCAAACTCTATCTCTCTATCCGGTGGCAAACTAAGCAATTCTTCAGGAAATACGTCCGAAAACTCATTGACTATAGGAATCTGCTCCAAACCTTTCACTTTCTTATTAGTGTCCCGGACATAGGCCAAATATCCTTGGCAACCCTTTCTCATCAACCTTCTTGCTCCAATGGCAGATATAACATTGTATGGTGCTTCACTCTACTCCCCTTGGAATTCAAATTCCTCACCCGAAGGTGGCTTAAAGATTAGCTTCTTCCCATTACAGTCTATAATGGCATAGTGCTTGGACAACCAGTCCATGCCCAAAATCACATCAAACTCTAACACTGGCAACTCAATCAAATCCGCATTCAAATTCTTGCCACCTATGCTAACCACATAGGATGGATAGGAGTTCTGAACTTCAATCTCTTCCTCTAAAGGAGTAGAAACAACCAATACACTCTCAAGCAATTTACAAGGCACATGCAACTTCTTAGCAAAACATGATGATACAAATAAATGAGTAGCTCCCGAATCAAACAAAACTCTAGCATTCAAAGCTTGAATCGGAAGAATACCTGTAAGTATTGTATTGGATGCTTGGGCTTCGTGCTGTGCCAAGGCAAAAACTCTGCCTCTGCCTCTACCCATATTAGCTGATCCTGAAGTTTGAGACTCATGCTGTCCTGATCCTCTGCCAGCCTCAACAGTCCTGTCCAAATTACCTCTACCTCCTCCTGGCTATTGACTGATGCTCCTCTCTCTGCTCATCTGAACTGTAGCCTGAGAAGCCTGAGGTCTAGCTCCAAAAGAAGGCTATGGACAATCCTTAAGGAGATGACTATGCTGTCCACACCCATAACATGCACCTGCCCCAAAGAAGCAAGGTCATCTATGAAACTTACCATATGTAGGACAAGAAGGATTAGTCCTAGATGGTGCGGAACTGGCTGCATTATAGCTCACTTGAGGAACAAATCTAGAGGGATTCAGTCTCTGCTGGGATCTCCCTGATGGTCCTCTAAATCCCTCCTGAGAAGCTGATCGGGGCAAAATATTCATACTCTTTACCCCACTATCCTGTCTAGAAGTACTTTCAATTTTAGCCTTCTTCTTCTCTTCCCTTTTAGATCTAACCTCCATCTCTTTATTCTCAATTACTCTAGCCTTATCCACAAGCTTAGAGTATGAGTCAAACTCAAGAGCAGCCAAAACTTTAAACAATGGAGCTATAAGCCCCCTACGGAACCTCTGAATCCGTGCTGCTTCTATAGGCACAAGGGTTAGAGCAAACTTACTTAACTGACTGGATTTCTTCGCATACTCTGACACAGTCATACCCAGAGTCTGAACCAATCTCTCAAACTCAATAGATTTAGTATCCCTCACACTCTCTGGAAGAAACTCATCAAGGACCAATTCTCTGAATCTCTCCCATGATAAACTTTATTATCTCGAAGCATACCAGAAATACTTCTTTTAAACCAATCCTTAGCTTCAGCTTTTATCAAGTATCCCGCAAACTCAATTGCCCTTCTATCAGGAATCCTCAAAATCTGAATTTTCTCTTCTATCTCTTCCAGAAAATCTGTAGGATCTATCTCACCTCTGTACTCTGAAGGCTTGAGTTTCAAAAAATTTTCAAACGAAACCTCCTCAACCTGAGGTACCACAACGGGCGGGAGTGGAGGAACTAGAATATTTGTAACTACCTAAACTGGAGGAGCCTGCTGCTGCCTCTACTGAGTAATAAACTCAGCTAATACCTCATAGTTCCTCTGCAGCTGGTCTAACTGTTATGCCATATGAGCCACATCCATTGATGGCACAGGAGGAACCTCATCTCCTCTATTCCTACCTACTGAACCTTCTTCATAAGGTAATTCCCACCTAGGACGCGGAGGCATCTCAATACTGATAAGAAGAACAAACATATCAGACTCACTACGTACACTTAACACAGATATATATATATTAAAGGAAGACACAATTGGACGAGACATGATCCTATGCTCCGTAGTTATCTTAATCAATACTTATACTAGTGTTTATGCATCTCTATCTATCTTCTATGTTAAGGATTGTAAACCTAGAGCTCTGATACCACCTCTGTCACACTCCAACTCCAGTGGTGCGACGGTTATAGGGCAAGGGTAGGCTTAAGGCCACCATAAACCCGTAGAACTCACATATCATGATTCTCATACACAATTATATCAATTGTAAACATCATATAATATCATACAATGATCATTTCTATAAATTCAATTAAACATCAATCATATCTTTACCATTATCATTTCATAGCTTTCTCTTGTTCCTTACTGATCAAAAGATGCATCTCACATCACTAAGGAACAAGA